>JAWPHD010006121.1:0-150343 GCA_037043455.1 Cyrtodaria siliqua
GCATTTTTAACATTTCATTCCTTAATTACGTTCTTGAGCGGAAACTTTTTTTCTATTTTTAGGTACAGTGACACTGACCACAGTGACCCCAAATGCAATCCCAAGCTTCCTTTCCATATAAGATACCTATACAGCAAGTTTCATTCCAATATCTCATACCCAACTAAAGTTATTGGGCGGAACACGTTTTCCTAATTTTAGTGACATTGACCTTGACCTTGACTCCAGTGACCCAAAATTCAATCCCAAACTTAATTTTGATATAAACTACCTACACAGCAAGTTTCATTCTAATACTTCATTCCTTACTTAAGTTATTGAGCGGAAACCATGTTTCTATTTTAGTAACAGTGATCTTGACCTTAAATCCAATGACCCCAAATGCAATCCCAAGCTTCCTTTACATATAAGCTACGTACTCTGCAAGTTTCATCCAAAACCTTATTCTCGGTTGTATTTATTTATTGTATCTATCGGGTATGAGTGTTGTCGATGTATCGGTTTCATTTTTATATAATATCAGGTATTGGTGTTGTCGAAGTATAAGTTATACTTGTATATTATATATAGTTATATTTGTTTTAAAAACGAAACTTTTAAAAATTATTCCAATATAAAAAAATAAAAATGATATGGAACTCCTATTATATAAATATTGATGACACGTTTTATATGAGATTTATATGTGGCTGCTTTTATATAAGAAATTGAATCATATCAGAATAGTATGCTTGTCATAAGAGAATGCAATCTTAAGTATTCCAAAAAAGTATCTGCACTCATTTACATGTGCAGAATATATCGTACATTTTATCTCGACCATCATGAAAAATGACACATCTCGTAATAGTAATACTGTGGAGTCTAGACCAATTGTCGCAATAAACGTGTCCGACAACAGCAATTTGAAAGAAGACACTGCTTGTGTCATTTGACATGTTTTAAATAATATTAAAATGCGCCGTTATGAAAGATGAGAACTTTCTTTATTGCGTGGTTGTCATTAAATAATGTCATATGCCTGATATTTAATACGTTGGCCGAAGTATTATACGATAGATACATTACATATGGTGGAAATTTGTGGTATCTGCATCTGTTCCTATGGCAACACTTACTTATACAGTGGACCGACCAACAAAATGTAACATTTTAACAGAAATAATTGGCTATGCAATACTGCAATTATTAAATTAGGGTTTGTCAACCAATGGGCAGTGGGTGGCATATTATTGAAAGTCCGGAAAGTCGTTTATTGACATTGGTTGCAAAACTATTCTGAGTATCAAATAAAACATTTATGCGCATTTACAAACCGAAAAAAATTATGTAGCTAGCGGCGTCTCTCTCGAGAATACGTATTCGATAGAACGTCAGTCACAACATGGCCAAATAGACAAGAGGCCCGAGAGGGTCTGTATCTCTCTATTGACTATGTGGAGTATGTGGTTGATGGGGAGGCGGGTGGGTGGGAAGGTTGGGGGAGGAAATAGTAGTTGTTGTAGCACTTATGACAAAACCCTATTGTAACATAATGGTACCTGGGTTAATTAATTATCTTAATTAATTGATTAATTGATTGATGATTTGTCGTCGATTGTTTAAAGGGTCCTCCAAATTGAAATAACTTTCCTTTGTATTACAAAGATAATGATTAGCAGTTTCTAAAAATACTTCGGTCATAATCGTAAACCTATTCGTTCATCGGTAAATCACGAATCCATACGGCACATTTGCCCCTAATACACACCTGTCACGGAAACGTAACTGAGGTTTCACGGAAACAGCCGAATGGAAAAACCCCGTTGACGTCACGCATTACCTATGGTTCGTTAGAAACCAAAATGGCGGAAACAAACCAAGTAAACAATGCGAGCGAAGTGGACAATCAACATTTTGTGTACCCCATCCACTTTGATTCTGAGCGTATAAAGAATAAATGAAAACAATAAACGAATAATACAAATAAACTCATGATATTAGATTTTTCAATGTCTTCATCCTGTGACTGTGTCTCCGTCTGTGGGTCTGCAAATCGGAGAATCGGTGAATTGCGTCAGGTTTCAGCATTGGTTTTAAGTTTTGATACCTACTGTGTTTACTCAATGAACACTCATTAATTTCGGACACCTAATTAATTGAAGAAAATAACAAAACTAGTGCTCGGACATATTAAGAAATCAATCTTATTTCAATAGTTTTGATGCTTTTATGAATTCGGACATCGGGGAAAGATGAATTATTCGCCGAAAATGACAGGTTAAAATTACGATCAACGACTTCTAATTGCTGATTGCATCTCGATAATTACCAACAGAGGCAGCAGAATATACTTCAATGAATTAAATTGTAACTTGTTTGATGCAATTAAATAAAAAGATTTTGATCGTGATTTTTTACTGTTATTAACCAGCCATTTTGAAGCAATTACATTATAACTGACCCATGCTATAATTTTGTGTAATCGGTCATGCGCGTGTTGAAACAATTGTCTAAACCAGGTAAAACCATTCCAATGTAGGTGTTACGGGTTGTTTTGTGTTGTCGCTGTCGTAGCTAGTGTGTAGTTGGCCATTCCATTATCTGGCATTACCAGCAAAAAAATACGGTCTCGCTCACACAGGTAAAGTGCTGTGCGATTTGTTGTCTGTTTGTACAGCCACATGAACTATTTTTTATTTCATACTATAAGCATGGCATGCTTTGTTTTTTAGCTTCGATTTGAGGAATAACATGATGGTGCAATTAAATGGATAAAGAATACCACTATTTTATAGTTTTAATTTATTTTCTGCAATACCTTGTATGTTTTTATTTTGTAATAAAATAATCAATATGTTTTAAAATTGCATTGTCTCATTATTCAATAAAGTTCATTGCTACATTTCAAACAAAATATAATAATTTAATATAATAAACTAGATGTCATATTTGTTCATTAGTTCATTTTTTACACATTTTTTATTAGTTCACTGTTGTGGATTGAATCGCATATAGCCCAGTATACTATTTCACAGTCCGCATTAGCCAGCATATAACTACACTTGTGTGACTAGAACATGACAGTTCCACAGATCAAACAGTGTACCGCTCACTCACCACAAAACCCACTCTACCCGCGTGTAAACTGTGTCTCGGTGTACTGATTTCACAGGTTTTACAGTTTGCCCAAGTTGAGTACCGTAATTTTACACAAGTTTATAGAATAGCCGCATAATTACCAATAAGTGATCATTAATGGGTGGATTTTCGTAATTACCGTAAACAACGAAGGTGAAATTGTCCCGAACATCACAGTTAAAAATACTTACCGTAGAATGCTAATTTGCCGTTCTCTCTCAAAATATTCGGACATTGGCATATATGAATTAATTTTGGAAAGTTATATTTCCAGACACCAAAAAAAATAATTATGTTATCCCGTCTGAACTGATAGAGTAAATGTAATCTCTTTTTCGTTTCATAAGAGTCATCAAAATCTTTCTCAGTAAAATAGTCCGAACATACGCGAGAGTGCTCTGAAAAATTCCATTTCACACCGTTTTACAAAACAAGTTCAATCCATTTAGTTCGATGACGGCAACATGGAAATGTGTGAAGACTTACACTGCCTTCCTGTTTACTTTCTACAAAAGCTTAATGAGCACCTTTTCACCATGATGAAGACACGAACACATCAATAATATTCCAGAGTTTAAAACACTTAGGCTATATGAGAAAAATGGACATCCAACAAGAGTAACGGTTTGTTTACACATAGATACGCGCCATAATTGATTATGTAAATTAGGTAGTTTGTACGAAAGATGTGATTGGTCGTCCCTTATGACGTCATTTTCCGAAGATCGATCGCGCACCAGTTTTTGTTTGTGTACAGGTAAACTTCATACCTGTAAAACTTGCATTTATCAACGGTTTTTGAGAAAACGGACGATGACATTGACATTCTTTTATAATAAGCTTTCATTTAAAATCACTTTATTTTTCAATTTGGTGGACCCTTTAATTAAATCAATACAGTAATAGTTTAATTAACGAATTCATTTAGTAAATGAATTTAATGCATGCTTTGATAATATAGAAATATTATAATGTCTCTGTACCGTTAATAGTTATGTGCAATATACATGGAACTTGCATCTAGTAGAATGTGGGATAATATCACGTATCAGTTGACATTTCTATAGCTGAATATGCAGTCTAAAACAGTTGCATCATAAAATGGTAATGTCAAATCGTCATATGATAATCATATGATGCTGTATTCTCACAACAGTTAAAATATCAAATTGTTTTGTATTGGTACAATCCCCAAAGATAGGAACATAATTGACGTTAGGGGGGCAATAGTTTGACCCTGCATCTGCAAGCCCATGAATTCTGCACGTTCGTATTTGGTATATAAACGCGTTTATTTACAGTTTTGGACTGGTTTTGGTCTGGTTTGGTCTAGTTTGTCTAGTTCAGTCGAGTTGAGTCTGGTTGAGTCTGCTCTAGTTAGTAACGTTAGGTAATAAGCTAAAATGCTGCAATATCGTTATTTCGTTATTTAATTAATTAAGTCATAAACACTACACGATCACGGACAGCCGGCGGTTACGCGACATTACTATGAGTGGTGCCTTAGACCAGGATCGAGCGGGTTTCGACGTTGGACATTCTCGGTGAGTTCCTTTACTTATTATTAGCAACATTTACATTGGCCAACCAAAATGTTAGTTATGATTAATTAAGAGGCACATACGGGACTGTCACAAAAATATGGAAATGTTTATCGACGTAGGGTAGTATGGATAAATTTAGTACATGTTGAATATTGACAAATTTAAGTTTGATTTAGCCAGTCGATTTTAAATATGTAGATTTTTGTGTGGAAATTAGTTTTGATTTATTTTAGTAAATTTTAAATATTTAGATTTTTGTGTAAACAATTTTAAATAATGGAAATGGAAGGACAACAACCAATTCCAGTCATTGTTCAAAATGAACAGACTAATTAAGGTGATATGTTTGGGTTAATTAATGAAAACAATGACACATATTTTGTCTGTACTTTCCTCACAGGGTGTTAAGTACATAATACCTTTGTTTGAGAGTAACCAAAAACAATTTGGGGAATGGGTAAAAGCAATTGAAAAATATCACAAATTGACTAGCTTAGATGAGATAGCTTGTGGGATGGTTGCATTGCAAACATCGAGGGGGGCATTTAGTGGGTTTATTCAGAGATATTTGGATGATAACCCTTGTTGTACTTGGGGTGAGATCAAAAATGAACTAGCTAAAAGGTTCAGCGATGTAGCTGATGCGCAATTTGCATTGACTATGCTTAGACAAATACATCAAAAGTCTGGGGAAAATGTCCAAATGTATGCAGAGAGGTTAATGTCATTAGCTGAGGTAGCTTTTGAAGGTCAAGATGGTGCACTGATTGAGATGCACTTGGTTGATATTTTTGTCACGGGGTTGACGAATGATCAGCTAAACATGACAATCTTAAGTCGTAATCCGCAAACGTTACAGGCTGTCATAGGTCATGCCACTACCGAGTATAATTTAAGACAGAGAGTAGCTGCTTGTTGGGGTAAATTACCATTTGTAAAGGAATCCGTAGATTTAGGAGAGGAACCAATGGACTGCTTGCATTTAAGGAAAGCCAAGTGTTACAAGTGTGGCAAATAGGGTCACAGGTCAAATGAATGTAGAGCCAGTAAAGTTAATGTTGCTGAGGCTGGGAAAATTATGTGCTGGAATTGTGGTCAGGCGGGTCATTTAATTAGGAATTTGATTCTGGGTTTGGATTTCATGAAATTACATATAGTTAGACTATATATAGATCTTAGAAGCATGAGAATTGATGACAAAAGTCATGTTAATTTAGAGGAAGACATTCACATAGCTTCTACAGTTAGAATGGAAAACAAAATTAGTCTAAAACCTAGGTCAGCTAGAATTTGCTTTGGTAAAGTAAGAAATAGTACCCAATTACCATCAGGCAAAATTTATGAGGTTACTCAAATTGATAAGGACTTTATTGTAAATGAGCCTGGACTACGAATTGTAAATTCTTTCTCTTTTAAGACAAAAACGAACCATTCCAATCTTGGTTGTAAACTACACTGATAAATATCAAACAATGTATAGACATTGTTTATTGGCTAGGATTCAGATAGTTGATAGTTCAGACATAAAAATTGTAGGATCTGTGATGAAAGGTCAAACAACACAGGAAAATCTAAACTTCAATGACTTGCATGTTAGATGATAGATATAGGACACAAATAGAACATGTAATTGTCAAGAACTCAGATTTGTTTGCAAGTAAAGACTCAGACTTAGGTCACACTGATACTGTGAAGATGCGGATCGATACAGGTAACAATGCTCCTATTAAGCTTAAACCATATAGAACATCACTTCAAAATAGAGGGGTAATTGACAAAGTCATAGATGAAATGTTCGAGGCAAAAATAATTAAAAGGTCAAACTCACCTTGGAGTTCGCCAGTGGTCATCGTAGGTAAGAAAGACTAATCGATTTTGCGTTGATTATCGATATCTTAATCAATTTTTACGGTCTACAATTCATTCCCGATGCCCTTGATTGATGATTTGTTAACTGTTTGTTTGAATGGGAGGTCGTGCCCTTTGGTCTATCTAATGCCCCGGCAGTTTTGCAAGAGCTCATGTCAATTGTTCTTGAAGGTCTCTCAGAGTTCAAGACCTCATATTTAGACGATGTGTTGATATTCAGTGAGACTATGGAACAACATATGCGACATCTAGAAATAGTATTTAGTAGACTCAGATCATGGTTTATAGCTCAAGCTTAAGAAATGTAGTTTTCTGCAAACAGAAACAAATTATCTTGGTTTCGTTATTGGTCGCAATGGTATTAAACCAGATTCTAAGAAAGTTGAGGCAAGCAATTAAGACAATACCATCACCCACGTGTGTAAGAGAGGTAAGGTCATTTATTGGCATGTGCTCATACTATAGGAGGTTTATTCCAAATTTTAGTGCAATTGCAGGGCCTATCATTTTGCTAACTAGAAAACATGCACATCTTAAGTGGTAAGCAGTACATCTGCAAGCATTTGATTTCCTAAAAAATAGTCTGTCAGTTGTACCATTGTTAGTATACCCAAATCCAAACAAACCGTATACATTGTACACAGATGCATTGGACACATGTATAGGCGCTTGTCTGACACAAGCATGTGATGTTTGTGGTGTTGACATTTTGCCAGGAACATTTGCAACAACCATAGAGAAACCCATTTACTATATGTCACACAAATTGAACAAAACACAATGTAAATGGAGTACAACAGAGAAAGAAGCTTATGCAATTTATTACGCCTTGAAAAAGTTAGACTATTATTTACATCACAGCGAATCAAAACAGATCATGCACCTTTTAAATATCTTTTGAAGTCCGAAATGCAAAACAAGAAAATTCAATTATGGGCTTTAAGTATTGCTGGATATAATTGCCAAATTGAACACATTGTTGGGTCTTGATAATTTGTTTAGGCCAAGACGTAAATATCAGGGTGAAGAATTACATAAGATTGCATAGTAAGAGCAACACAAAGCCTTTATGCATGTCCGACAACATATGAGAAAGGCTAAGAAAAGGCAAGCTAAGTATCATGATAGACGTACACAAATTGTTGAATTTCAAATGGGGGACCCGGTTTTCTATAAAACTAATCAGAGAAAAGGTAAGTCAGATTTGAAATGGAAGCCATATTATAGGATACTTGATAAAACTGGTCCAGCTTCATATGTCATTAAAAATCAACTTTATGGCACAACAGCAAAAGTACATGCTGAATTGTTGAGATTGGCAAATATTGATTGGGAAATGCCAAATGCTCAAGATACTAGAGGTCGGTCAATGAGAAAAGGTCTGTATGTTGTACCTCCAGAAACTGATTCAAGTAGTCAATCAGATTCAGATGATGGCAAACCCTTAGGAAAACTGGTAAGGAAATACCGTAGGGAAAGAGAAACTCTGTTTCTGAAGATGATATACCTTTAATGGAACTAGCTAAACGATTAAAAAGTAGGGATTAATCAGATATTGATGAACGGCAATCACAAATAATGGATCAAGGTGAGGATAGTAGTTCTGATAGTGAGTCAATACATGAGTCTTTACCTGTAAGATCTGAAGTTCATTCTGATAATGAATATCAGGAGAAAATGGATATTGATCATGTTAAAACGAGATCAAAAGGATTGATTGAATTGGATTTTATAGTCGCACCAACAGCTAAGGTCATATGGCGACTTTCCAGCTTCCATTGATGGAGGAAGACCCCAGGTGCTCCTCCGGGCAATTTTCGTGCACGGGCGGGCACCTGGGTAAAACCACCGAAGTTCCGCAAGCCAGCTGGATAGCTTCCTCGCATAAAGATTCCTAGGCCCCTGAGGGATCGAACCTACAGCGGTGAGGGGCAAGTGATCTCAAGTCAGAGACGATAACCACTCGGCCACGGACGCCCCTAGATCAAAAGGAACAGGTGTTAAGGAGTTACTGAGGGTAATTTCTGATATGATATAATCGATAGACCTCAAAGATCTAGGTTATTGTGTAACCTAAGGAATTTGTATTTATGTATTCCAGGCAAAAAAAACACCTGATGTTCAGGATGTCTGTAGTTATAACACTTTTGGTCATTAGCCAATTTACAGCTGATATTTCAAAAGGTCAATGAGGTATTTGTAAACGATGCACGATTGCTCGTTACTTTTTTACATGAGCTGGCACCATACTCTCAGTTCATAAATAAGGTTCATTCTGATATAAATGGAACAAAGCGCATGATTGGTAAAATCATGGAAATACATCATAAGGATGGATTGATTGCAAATATGAAAAACTTTAAAAGTCTAGAGATCGAATAACAATTACTAACATATACATATCAATTGATTCAGGATAGTTTTGATCAACATGGGGAAATGACTTCCAAATCTAAAATTAGCAAACGTTCGGTACTTCCAATAGTAGGACAGGCATTATCAGTACTTTTTGGAGTAGTTTCAGAGAGTGACCTTGAAAATATAAATAGAAATATTAGAAATTTAGGTGAAAATCAGAAACGTATCATACATGTTTTAACGTTAAGTATATCGGTACTAAATTTGACAAGGACACATGTATTTGACAATTGTAAAGCTATACTCGACATTGTGAAGGTCATGTCTAAATTAAGCTCTGAAATGAAAGAATTGGAATCCCGAATGGAACAGAAATATCTTGAATTGAAAGGTTTTATACATTCATATATACAATTTCAGTTACTTATAGATGAGATAAAATGAATAATGCAAAATGGCGTAACTTACTTGGATAACCTTAAATTAGAACTTAGTATGTTTTCAATGAATCATTTGTCTGTTAATACAATATCACCAAATCATTTAAGACAGATATTGCTTGAGATTAGAGATCAATTGCCAAGTAATTATCAACTTCCGGAAGATCCAATTAACAATATTTGGTATTTCTATAATACATTACATTGTACGACATTCTTGTTAGATAATAGAATTCAGATTGTATTAGATGTTCCACTTTTAAATTCTAAGCATAGATAGGAAGTATATAATGGAATTAATATACCAATGGTATTGCCAATGAAAAATCAAACAACTGAGCAATTAATCTTCAAATACAAAACTGAAACACATGGTTTTATGATTGACAATGACAGGTCAACACAACTATGCATTGCTTTCAAATGGTGATAGACGAATGTGCAGTAATACTCACACAATATTTTGTAATCCGAGAACCCCTGTCTATCCTACAAATTTAAGTAGATATTGTGCAACTGCATTGTTTACGAACAATTTGAAAAACATAAATATGTATTGTACTGGGATAGTTACAAAACAAACATTACCATCTGCAATTTACGTAGATGCAGGTGTGTGGATTGTACTGACAAACATAGATTTGGCATTTACGATAACTTGCCATGGACAAAATACTGGTTCTCATGAAATTAAACCGCCGATGAGTACTCTTAAACTTAAAATGTCATGCTCTGCCATTAGTTAATATATTAGTTTACCAATGTATAGTACTAAGCACATGAATGCAAATTCTATATATTCTTTGTTGACAATTCGAAATTTCAGTGAATTTAACATTTGGCAGGGAATGAAAAACAAAATTCGTAACACCTCGATGATTGAAATGTCAAAACACTTACAAACACTGTATGAAATTCCGCTTGATAACCTTTTGGATAGAGTACAGCAGAAATATTATGAACCGGTTTACACTTGTGACAATAGTAAACATGATAAACTATTTATCGGTATGTGCCTTGGTTGTGTAAACCTTCATCAATATCGTAGTAATTATTTACTTTAAGACATATATTAAGACAAGGTTGGCTAATGAACATGGTGTTGATGATTCGGTCAAAGAGCAAAAAATGGGGAATTGTCCGGAAGTCATGGAGTAAGAGATTCTGCCATTCACACAAAAGGCACCTGCGACTATGACGCCAGGAGAGAACGTCTAATTCTCTGTTTACTCTACTCAAAGACTTGATGTTGACGTCGTGAAATACATGTGCATGGGCACATGAATATTTTATGGATTTGTGCATAGGCACATGATAGTTTGTATTAGAATATTACGTGATCACATATAGATATGTACATATACTTTGTTTATTTTGTTGTTAAGTTTAAAGGCCTATTCCAATGAAAAAAGGACAGTACAATTAGATAATTCTCTTCGTTGGTTTAACAGTAATTGATTGATGCAGCAAATGAAACAAACATTTATATTAATTAGAAACACAAATTGATGCTTAATACTTAATAGTTATGTTAATTCCTACGTGCAAACCCCATGCATTTTCCCATCATTTATATTCATGCCACCATCGAGTTAATATATGCTTAACTAAATCTGGGTCAAAAATGACATATAGTGCCCTGACTAGATGCATCCTTTAATTACCCGGGTTTTGGATATGCAACAACGGCTTTATTGCACAAAACACCCGACGTCGACAATCATTAATTGTTTAATACATAGCTCGCGTAGTGTGTACAAGAGACATCAGTAATTAGATATTTTTCACATTATACATACTGGAAGTATGAAAACTTAATATTTCCAAATTAATTAGTGCTGTAAAATTTAGTTTGTAAATAAATGGAATATACACAGTTTACCTAATAAATGGGAGAGAGCCGTAATGGAAATAAGGGCAAAAACGGAAAAATGGACAACATAATGAATTATTGTCGCTATATAACCACATCTGTTGTTTTAGCGTGTTTGTGATCCGTGTGAAATTAAAAAATAAGATATATATTGCATCGTATGGAATGCACTAATGATTATAAAGGGACGCAGAGCAATCTTGAATAATTTTATTAAAATAGGCACCTTCGTATGGAGTTCGTTTTAAAGGGACCCACGGCAATATTGAAGTGTTTGAAATGGGTGTCTCGATTTATATAACCAGAATCATATTTACGTTTAACCTGGTTGCATTTAAATAGATACTATTTTAAGTATTCTCTTTTTCGTCTTCCTTTATTATACGTTTTAATATAGTATTGGTGCTATACAATACAATTTGCTTATTACTATTCTTATAATTAATATAAATGATTGAACAAATGTGTTATCCACAGGACGCCTGAGTTTAAAAAAAAACAACAAGATTGCGATGTGTCCCTCTAACGTTGCTTGAATATATTTTTAAATTAAAAAGTTATATCATCTCAGAGTTTTGAATACATTTTCGTTAAACTGTGCAATATTGTCAAATGTAGTAATATACAAAAACAAAATATGCAATTAACGAAGAAACACTAACGGGATGCCGCGAACTTTAAAGAAATTCAGGTTGTCTTTATCCCTTTAATATGAATCAAGCTGATGCAAATATTCATTAATTAAATTGCTCGTAAGAATTTTTTTATAACAACGGTGTACATAGCAATTATGTCATATATTGTGAAACATAAGTTCCTGGTTTAATTTGAATACAATTATGCACTGTTACGATTGCAAAAAAAGGTACAATGGTTGGAAATAAAGCGTGAATAGCGGTTTAAATGCATGAATACGCCGATATATACATTATAGTACAGAGTATGAACTTAGAATTCATTACTTTAAAATACACACGAACGACAAGAAACAGTCACAAAAGGCACGAATTTAATTGAACTTATAGAGAAAGAAATTGACGGGACGCCGCGAATTTAAATAAAAAAGATCAAGGCTGCCGTGTTTCAAACCTAAACTATAATGTTTCGAAATCTGCAGATATTGCCGTTATTGAGAGATATAAACAAAGTCATACAGTTACTTATAATATGAAAAACGTATTAACTTAACTTTGAAGAACTCGATATCCTGTGAAGTTATATTATTTAACTTTAACCGATTCCATAAGAAAACAACATTATCATATTGCAATGTGGTAAAATAGTTATATCTGGTTTACATTTTTTTATTCCTAATTATTTCACAGACCTAATAGCTAATTATTAATATGTCTGTGATTATTTGTACAACATTGTATGTGCTCACTATATACGTAGAAAGTACAAGAACGGAAGTAAACTAAACTAATAATGTGTTTTACTCCTTATAGTTTTAAACTATTCAATAAAATAGTTTCTGAGAGTATCAAATACCAGATAGTTTTCGTCTGATCATAAAATTATTTTGACCAGTGCACATTGTATTAATACAAATAACATATATTGAAAATAAATTTCAGCCTGTTTTAGTATTATAAAGTGCCTCTTTAGTTATAAATTAAATCAATATTCGTCGTAAATCATAGTTGAAAATGTTATGTCGCCTGATAAAATTATATAATACAATACAGCATGCATAATTAAAATTTAGGATTGTACCATGTATTATTTAGTTCGTCACTTGCGATTGGCTGATTGAAATAAAAGGGAGTAACTGACTATATGTAACAACATGTGATTGGCCAACATACGAGACGCTGAGAACCCCAACTGTGACTGTAATGGTCAGTAATGGACGCTCCACGGACACTCGTAAATAACAGTTCAGAATACCAGTCCTATATACATTGATAGCATTCATGATTGATTTGACAAATAAATAATAATGCAGGTATAAGGACAAACCACCATCCATTGCTGCACGATGAAGCTCGGTGGCAGCGAGCACATTAGATAAAGCTTGCACTGTAAAAAAAACTTAATAAATAATTCAGGTTAACGTTCATTATTCGCATGCGTTACGTTTGTTCACATCATGTCGTAATTTTGTGTTAATTTGGATGATACTACAACTGCTACTGCGGCTGCTGCTACTGCTGCTACTGCTGCTACTGCTGCTGCTGCTACTACTACTACCACCACCACTACTACTACTACTACTACTACTACAGGCATGATTTTTTAAAATGCACGAATTATATCGTCCTTCCGCAACTTAAAGGAAGTACATCAGGTTTTGGAGGCAACACGTGTATTAATAAAAAACAAAGCTATGAAATTGTGAAATGGCTCTAAGCTACTGTATAGCAAGCGCAATGTTTCCTATACTACAGGTTTATTACGCCATGGAGTAATCACCAGATTATAAATAACCGTCACACGTGATCACCGCGGAGATACTGACACATGACGTTCGTTTTGCAAGATGTTGCGATTTTTTTACCGCCAAGCTTAAAATAGCTATCTTTGGCACGTAACCTTAGTTAGTCAATACCACATGTATGTATTTTTTTGTATATGTTAGGTGTAATTTACTTTGGTCATGTATAGCTCATTTAGTTCATTTTTCCTTATTTTAATTGCGAAATAATATATTTGAACAATTTTAAAAGAACTACCAATCCTGATGTATTCCCTTTAACCAAGTGAAAATCCACAACGCGTGTAGATATTAGAGTGTATGGATAAGCGAGTGGCATACACGTTTTAAGTGTACCCATTTCACATCAGTAAGCGGCGCTGTAACAAAATACGGAAATATTTAAATGGTGTTTAATGGTTTGTCAACACATGGAATGTTATTTAAAGCCGTCCCAGAAGAAGGGTTTGCGATCCGATAACTTGATATATTCGGAATAATAAAAGATATTCACATTTTGCCATTATCAAATCCCGCTCTCGTTTTTTGCGAGATTTCGAGTTCGTGGGGTCTGAACATTTACTCTGTTTAGTGAATATACAGTGTATATTTGTTTTAGACAAAGTTTAGAACGTATCATGAACAAATATCGTGCGAGTGCTATTTCTGGTTGTGTTAGTAATATAAGCTGTTAGAATATTGACCTTTTCTGTGGGAAATGGCTTTTTTTACTGCCATTATAATAATACCTTGAAAGTTAAGGTAGATGTGCATTACTCAAATATCATACTCCTCATGTTTCGTAAATTATTTAAAGTAATTAGCTTTACTTATTAACTTGAATAAGCAAGTACCTGCATTTTAATCACATTTAACATGTTTAACAAGTTTTATTTATTTATAATTATATATATAACTTCTTGTAAACAGGAACGGTTCATATTAATATTGTCTACCAGTAGTTTGAGAATCCAGTACTGTACGTGCTGACTCACGTTTTTTATTTGGACAAATCCTACTGAACGTAATTCATTTGTAATGTGTTTAGTTTCACAAATGCATTCTATAAATAAAATTGAAAATTAAAACAGTTAATTCAAGTAATATTTTTACTCTCGCCGTATGTCACACATTAAAATATGGCACAGTTATAGTATACATATGATGTCAACACTCCACGCGTAGCCAGTGTTTGTGATTTGTGGCCTCTTTGATCTAAACAAACATCCTGCTTAGGACAGCCAATTAGCCACGGGGTATCGCATTATTACGATTGGAGAAACCGTTTATATTTTGATTGCAATAAACAACCTGTAAATAAAACCCAACATAAGCGACTGTTCAATTAATTGTTTTTAGCATGGCTATATATCTATGAACGTCCCATGATTTATAAAATCTTATAGTAGGAATAAAAAAATGTATTGCAGAGTTGTGTTATTTTATATATGCCGTATCAACAGTAAATTACTTTTTGCGAAACATACTCGCTTGTGGAATATACTTGTATGAAAGTTATTTAAAGGAGAATTGAAAGACTCTCAAACTACTATGCTTAATTATTCTTTTATTTTTATTTTATAGCTGGTAGACAAGATTAATATGAATCGTTCCTGTTTACAAGAAAGTTATATATATAACTTGGTTAATACGATTAAAATGTAGGGACGTATTTAAGTGTAATAAATAAAGTGAATTACTTTAAATAATTTATTAAACACGAGGATAATGATCTTTGAATAACGCACATCTACCTACTTTCGGTTTTAAGGTATCATTATAATGGCAGTAAAAAAGCCATTTTACCAAGAAAAGGTCAATATTCCGACAGCTTATATTACTAACACAACTAGAAAATGCACTCGCACGATATTTGTGCATGATTCGTTCTAAAATGTGTCTAGAACAATTAAACACTGTTTACTCATTGAGACACCCCGAACTCGAAATCTCGCGAAAAACGAGAGCGAGATTTGATAATGGCAAAATCGAAAATCAACCCCCCTACACGAATCCTGTTTCTGCAGGATGTCGAGTCTTAAGTTAAGTATCACTAATATAATGATTATACATTGGTCAGCGTTTGATTGGTCAATTGAATGACACTACTTAATGAGGAAACAAAATCATCCTACGCCTTTTCTTAAAATAAAGTTCAAATCTCATCCATGTCCTGGTATACAGGATGGTGTCACTTAACCACTTATGAACCCCCGCTTCATCTGCTGACCACATCATACATGTATAATTCAATGGCTAGATTCTACCAGTTATAGAAATATAATATCAGCGTAAATTAAGTCCCCCATGCATGACTGTTACAATACATTTATAGTTTCAAGCACAATGCCTTACACTGAGCTACCGAGGTAGCTGTCTTATGGAGAATGAGTATAATTAAGCATTCTCAACTTAGCTTTATTAGTTGCAAGCACAGTTTAATTACCTGACTCTGTTTCGATGCTATTTCATTGAATGCGTTATACATATAAATAAACGTTTGAAAACAAATTCAATTAAAATAAACTTATGAAACACAGCAGCATGTAATGATACAGATGGACGGACAGCGCGTATATGTGTGTGTGTGCACGTGTGTGTTGGATGGCGTGGAGTGGAAGTGGGGTGTGTTTGTGGATGTGGGGGTCGGGAAGGCTACCTATCCGTTTCGTTTCAAAATAAGCTTCACATGGTCTAATCGTCTTTATTTTTCATTCCATTTTGATAATTATTCACCCGTTACTACACGTTATTTAAACAGCCCGTTGAATTTGCGTCTACATGACTGGTCGAAAACAATAATTATATATTATGTTTATTGTTGTATTTGAACTAATCAAGTTGATATATTTATTAAAGTAACATACATGTCACATGCTTGTTTTTAATTTGAGATAAATAATTTAGTTCATAATATAACAAAAAGCCGTAAAATTTAGTTTATAGTGTTTACCATAATACATTTTATGTCAATAACGAATACATACTAAATATGGCGACGGGTGGTCAGTTGGCATTTCGGCTAATTGGTTTGTTGTATAGCATTTAATTAGTACACTTTTCATTATACATGTACACTTGGTGCATCAAATCAGTAATCATCAGAATAAAAACATGAAAGACTGACAACGATCCTTGATTATGAATATAAATCATATCTAGAGCAAAGTATGGTCTTAGTTTATCGTTCATTTGCTCACGTTATCGTTCAATAACGGGAGCGCAGACCTTCATGAAATTAATCGTAACATTTTAAGTTATTGAAAAGTTATAATATTGTTGTTTCTTACGCTTATTATTTTTATTTTTATTTTTTGGTTTTAATTAAAAAAATACGTATACGTTTATACATACATATCTGTTGCTTCTCTTAGATACATGTTAATATCCACTAGTAGCTATAGGTTTGCATGCTTTTTCCTCTTTGTTATTGTGTTTTATCAAATAGTTATCTGAAATCAAAATCCCATTTTTGAAGTTTGTAAATTATTATAAAAAACAGGATTATGAATTTGAAACTCCAAAACGTTGCTGTTATAGATGTAATAACACTTTTTCACATACTACTTTATTACATGCAATTAGTAAACAATAAATAGTATTTGACGCATTGAAATATGCGTGTACTTTGAACAGCTGCATGTTGGATCCGCCGAATGAAATTTTCTTAATATGTCGATTCGTTAAATTGTTTTGTGTATTTGTATTTATCATACGTTTAAAGTTAATTTGTTATAATTAGTTTGTATCGCTATACCCATGTTGTGTAAGCACAATAAAAGCCGTATATATAAACAGGGCTCTGTATGACGTCCCAAATATAAAGTATGTTTGACTCTTTAAACATTACGTTTGATTTGCATTAAATGTATTCTAAGAACCGAATCGTGATCAATATAATCATGTGTAATTGTTTAACCCCTTATATTTAATGCGTATAGTCAACTCCGCCGTTCAGCGTGTCAGTTATTACGATTACACAATTAACACCTAGTACACACACACACGCAGTAAGCGTGTCATTCATTTCATGCGCGGCGCCTGTTTATTAAGTCCACTTAAAGTGTTAATCCCATTAACGCAAATAAATATACATGTATCATATAGCTATGTAACTCATTATTTATACAACACCATGTATAGCTTAACAGAGTATCGCCACTAATATAAAATAGTATGCGTCTGCTACGAAATAATTATTTAGCGCAACGGAATGTTTTAGTGGTTAAATGATCTGCATTCTCATTGGTCAAACGGAAAAAACGCAGAAACCCGTTTTTAACCGTTTGCTCAGTCACCGTTTACAGTTTAGGCGTTTCGTGTTCTGAATGGCCAAACTAAATATCAGCAACCTGATTGGCTAAACTTACAAACGCAAAAACTCGGAATGAGACAAACCCGTTTACAGCAGAAGAAAACGTTGGAAACGTTTTCCTTCAATGTTCATTGGTTAATCCGCAGAAACCCAGTTAAACGCGTTTGTGTTGTGCCGCGTTTTGAGTTCGTTTAGCTATCGTTTCAAACTAGTTTGTGCTCGGTAATAAAACGGTTCTATAGCTGTACGCTACAAGGTCCTAATCTAAGGTTAGAACAATCAGAGGTCGCTACACAAACTGAGGTTCAAGAATTTTATGAAATCGGTACGCAAGCTGGAACAACTATGATTGACAGTTATATGCAAACAACAGATGTTATTATTGACAATCAACATGTTATACCACAAGTCATGGTACGCAAAAATTACGCTAGGGAACCATCTGACGCGGAATGGAGGCCATGTAGGATTCGACCGTTACATTGCATGGCATTCACCAAGAGAACACCTTTTCCTTTAAGATCAAATGACAAGTCGGGGGAATGTATGGTCATCAACGAGGACGAGAACAATATACATTAACATTTGTGTGTACAATTGATGTGTTGTGAAATAAAAACATTGTCGTTGAATACTTTGCAAAAGACTTTAATTGTTTTAATTTGATTAAGTGTTCATGCAATGATTTTGTAGAATTGTTTATTGATTTAATGATGCATTTATTATGTTACTATTAATTAAATATAATTAATTAACTTAGTGGGGCAGGTATGTAATATAATGGTACCTGGGTTAATTAATTATCTTAATTAATTCATTAATTGATTATTCAACCGGAACACGAACATAATATGAGCAACCAAGTTTCGTTGAAAGCCGAAACGTAGTTGCGGATAAGTAGTTCAGACGAAGATTGTGTATTGTAAAATCTAAAGAGCCACAATCCCAACAAATATCATTCAACCGGAACTTGACAATAATACGCGCAACAAGGCTTGGTACTGATCATTTCTGCCAAGTTTCATTGAAATCCAGATAAGAGTTCAGGAAAAATAGTCCGGAGAAAGTTTGTGTATAATGGGCCATAACTCTGTCAAAAATCATTCAACAAAAACACGGCGATGACATGTACACCTAGGCTTGGCACTGATCATCCTTCGAAATTTCGTTAAAATCCAGCCAAGAGTTCAGGAAAAGTAGTCCGCACAAAGTTTGTATATGAAGGGCCATGACTCTGCAAAAATCGTTCAACAAAACCACGGCGATGACATGTGCAACTAAGCTTGGCACTGATAATCCCTCAAAGTTTCGTTCAAATCCAGCCAGGAGTTTAGGAAAAGTAGTCCGCACAAAATTTGTGTATGAAGGGCCATAACTCTGTCAAAATTCATTCAACAAAAACACGGCGATGACATGTGCAACTAGGCTTGGCACTGATCATACTTCGAAGCTTCGTTAAAAACCAGCCAAGAGTTCAGGAAAAGTAGTCCGCACAAAGTTTGTATATGAAGGGCCATAACTCTGTCAAAAATCATTCAACAAAAACACGGCGATGACATGTACACCTAGGCTTGGCACTGATCATCCTTCGAAATTTCGTTGAAATCCAGCCAAAAGTTCAGGAAAAGTAGTCCGCACAAAATTTGTTTATGAAGGGCCATAACTCTTTCAAAAATCATTCAACAAAAACACGGCGATGACATGTGCAACTAGGCTTGGCACTGATCATACTTCGAAGCTTCGTTAAAAACCAGCCAAGAGTTCAGGAAAAGTAGTCCGCACAAAGTTTGTATATGAAGGGCCATAACTATGTCAAAAGTCGTTCAACAAAACCACGGCGATGACATGTGCAACTAGGCTTGGCATTGATCATCCCTCAAAGTTTCGTTAAAATCCAGCAAGGAGTTCAGGAAAAGTAGTCCGGACAACGTTTGTGTATGAAGGGCCATAACTCTGTCAAAAATCGTTTAACAAAAACACGGCGATGACATGTGCAACTAGGCTTGGCACTGATCATCCTTCCAAGTTTCGTTGAAATCCGGCCAGGCGTTCAGGAGAACTAGTCTGTACAAAGTTAGTGTATTAAAACCTTTAAAGTGCCATAACTCTGCCCAAACACCATTCAATCGGAAAACGGCGATGATATGCGCAACTAGACTTGGTACTCATTATCCTCGCCATTTCGTTGAAATTCGGCCAGGAGTTCAGAAGAGATTGTGTATTAAACCTTTAAAGTGCCATACCTCCACCAAAAAGCATTCAAGCGGAACACGGCGATGATATGCACAACTAAGCCTGGGACTGATCATCACAGCAACATTTCGTTGAAATCCGGCCAGGGATTCAGGAAAATAGTCCTAATAAAACCATTAAAGGTCCATGAATCCGCCGTTTTTGAACTTAAAATATAGCACTTTTAAATAAATCAGGGGTCAGAACATAACCGATAGGAACTGGCTGGTTATCAAACTCCTCCCAGCTTTTATTGATACAATTTGATACAATTTGAAAAAGATCGGATGAAAAATGAAGGCCCTATCATCTTAACGAGGCAAAATACAGCGTTTTAACTATATCAAGGGCCATAACTTCGTATTACTTATCCAATCTAGCTGAGTTTCCAAATCGCCCGAGCCTTCATTGATATCAACAATCTGGTAAAGTTTCGAAAAGATCCGATGAAAAGTAAAGGCCCTATAGTGTTAACGACGTCACATTATAGCAAACATGTATTTCAGAAAATTAAGGCCATAATTCCGTTGTAAATAGTCCAATCTGGCTGATATTCAAAGTCGTACGAGCTTTCATTGATATAAAAAATGTGAAAGAGTTTGGTAAAGATCGAAATAATAAAACTGAAGGCACTATCGTGTTAACGAGGCAAACCATAGCAATTTTAATCTAAATCTAGCGCCATAACTCTGATGTTACTGGTCCAAACTGGCTGGTTTTCAAAGACCTCCGAGTTTTCATTCAGTTTTCAATCTGTTTGAGTTTGGTAAAGATCTGATGAAAACTGAAGGCCCTATCGTGTTAACAGACGGACGGACAACTCGCCATGCCATAATCTCTGCTGGCATTCGGCCAGTAGAGCTAAAAATGAACGATACAAATGGTAGATTTAGTAGCTCGTATTAAAAGTTGACAGGGTTCTATATCAGTGCATCAGTTCTCCATTACTTGGTGGTGATAAGCTCTTTCAAGTATGTGGGTATTGCGTGTTACCTTTAAAAACAAATTGGTTAATTTTATTCAACCATATCATGGATGTTGTTTTACTTGGGTACACCAGGATTATGTTTGTGGTTTTCAAAACAGTTATTACATAAAATGTCATTAAATAAACGCTTATTATTGGATTTAATAAACCGCATATTTACAAAATATAAATTATACTTTAACATTTCAAACCATGTCAGCTTTCAATAAACCATCGCCATTAAGACCTGAGACCCGTTATGTTTTTGCTAGTAAAATATTTTTATTTCTGTATTGAATTTGAAAGAAAACCTTGTGTTCGGTTTTCAAATTAAGTACAAGTATGTAAAACCCCTTGTTTTATAAATTTCCTGAGGGAAAAAACTACTAGATATTGTAATATCACAATCATCCCTTAAACTGAAAGGTTCTTTGCATCAATATGAAAAGGAATAGTTTAAATCGGTTGTTTTAATGAGATCCCTTCAGGTTGAAAGAAGTATCCGAATAGCAGGAGCCGGCGATTTGAATTATTCAGAGAGTTGTTAAATGTATTCGGGATTATGGCCTTGTTTTGATATAGCATACTATTCTGTCAATTATCACGTTGTCATGTAAACTAATATCAAAATGTAAACTAATATCAAGCACGTGATTATTCTGATATGTGAATTTGACTGTAAACAGTTTTTATTTTATAACCCATAGTTACATTAAAATGAAACTCGGTTACTTTATTTTAAGGGATTGGAGGCAGTCTGGAAGAGGAATTGGTGACAATTAAAATACAAGGGAAAACCCTTATGCTGTGCTTCAATTTCATATGAAATTTGCAAATGCCTTAAATAGGCAGCATATTAGGTTAGGTTGAATTAATATTTATGAAAATTATTAGAGTGGAAAATACGACGGCTCGATTATGTTTGTTGTTTATCAATATCAGTTAATATGGGATTCATATTGCTAGCAGCTGGATCCAACACAAGAAATTATTATAGCCTACAAACATAATTTGAATTAATATTAATACTGTAAGCACCAACATACTAGCCGAGTTGTCGAGTTTCCCAACCAAAATATTTCATTAACAATAATTAAACAATTGAATACAGTACTCAAGTTTATTGGCCTTGTTTGGTGCACATGTACATAAAATATGCAACTGACACACACTATCATGTTTTACTCGTATTTGGATGGACAACCATACATCTTTCAGATCGCCTCCAGTCCCTTTAATTGGCAGTGGCCTGACTGAATGTTTTTTGTTTGGTTGGGTAGACATTTTTCAAATTAAACAACAGCGTATTTTCTGACTTTTGTTTTCTAGAAAAACAAAACACAAGATCAACTGATATTTTTAATTCGGAGAACTCAACGAGCTCTCAAAATTGATAGGTCACACTGATAACAGCAGTGCGAATACATCGAAAATTCACAATAATACATATAATCGAAAATACGTGAAACCCTAAGGCTTACAGACAGGTTGCAAGCAACTACCATTTGACATTAATGAGACCGTCTGCGAGCTGGGTATCAATGCCACTGGATCAGATATTGTGTATGGATTTAAAAAGAAACTATTTGATTGACATATTTTTTTAATTATATTATATATATATATTATATTGTCAATATCATCTGACTTTGGAGTGCGTGGTCCATTGGTAGAGCGTCGAACTCCAGATCGAGAGGTCGTGCGTTTGAACCTCGGCATGGCCATGTTAGTTATCCTTGAGAAAGATAATTAATCCACATTGCTTGGTACTGGTTCTACACAGGAAGCCATCTGGAGTGACTGATATAAGTTGCAAGGATTTTTATCGCTATGGATGTAAAATAAATATGTTTAAATTACATTGAAATTACAATTAGCCGACTTAAATGATATCAAATATCTTCGTTTTTGCCGTTTTACCAACGTTATTATTACCGATTATAGAGTTGAATAATATGTCGATTTCCTACCTCGGCCTTATTTTTCATGCTCCACTCACTCTGTATCAGATGCTCCGCCAATGGTACAAACATGTGACCATCAGGGTACACACATTTGTACATCACGGTACAAGCATGTGCCCATCATGGTACAACATGTGTACATCATGGTACAAACATGTGCCCATCATGGTACAGACATGTGCCCTTCATGGTACAGACATGTGCCAATCATGGTACAGACATGTGCCCATCATGATACAACATTTGTACATCATGGTACAAACACGTGCACATCATGGTACAAACATGTGCACAATATGGTACAGACATGTGTACATCATGGTACAGACATGTGCACATTATGGTAAAACATGTGCACACCACTCACTATGTATCAGATGCCTATCCATGATACATACATGTGCCCATCATGGTACAAACACGTGTACATCATGTTACAGATATGTGCTTATCATGGTACAAACATGTGTACATCATGGTACAGGTAAGTGTAGGTCATGATACAGACATGTGCCCATCATGGTACAAACATGTGTACGTCTTGGTACAGGTAAGTGTACGTCATGGTACAGGCATGGTACAGACATGTTTACACCATGATACAGACATATGCATATCATGGTACAAACATGTGTACATTATGGCACAGACATGTGCACATCATGGTACATACATGATGAAGGACACCCAAAATACCAGGCCTTTGTCGACTACGTAACGACCAAGCGAGCATAGTAGGTAAGAGGACCAGTCCATAATGTAGAGCATCGCTAAAATATCCATGACCGAATTTACTTTCATAGAAAACATAGAAAAACAAGTTGAGTTAATTTAAATGGTATTCTATGAAAATAAGTATTTTTAGGACAATATAGGGATTATCTCATGTTCTTAATGACACACTTTTTGGACTCATCTTGTAACACATACATGTTAATACCGATAAGGATGATAGATATACGGTTATGGGAGACCAATGTCCTAGGTTAACTGTATTGTAAGTTGTACGGTTGAAAATGTTCAGTCACATCCAAGATGGCGGACGATATCGTTTCCCCGAGGTATCTATAGGTGCTCAACTTTATCGTGTACATGTATATGTTTATGTAATGAATATTTTCTTATCCTTATCAGCCAAACACTGATTAAGAATCTGTTATGTCCGTGTCGATAAATATATGCGTTCCGGCTTGTGGTTTTAAAAATGAAATTTGATATAAATATGTCACGATGGCGTGACTTTCAAATTCAGGAAAATTTTACAAATTTGAACCTCTGTCAGATAAATGCTAGTCTACTTTATTGTCGATGGCCACTACTAAGTTAGGGAATTCGAATCTGGTCTTTGCGACAGTCAAAACTATTTTCTAGGAAATATCAATAAATAACTAAAAAACATGTTCAATGAATGATCAACTGTACTTTTAAGTCACATGTACACAATTCAAAATATGGACGGTTCAGTCACTGCCGTTTTATGTAGGGTTTAGTCTTAAATGTTTACACAGATTCTGTACGGTTAAGTCAGATTCGTTTTAACACTATAATGGCCGGAACCCCGGTAAGCTTATGGGATGACGTGCGTCGTCCATCCGCTCCTCCTTTCGTGGTCCTTTAATTGCTCTTTCGGTCGCTGTTGTTCTTCATTATGTCTACCCAACTAAGTGGAAGAGACATATTGTTCTTGTTGTGTCTGTCTGTCCGTCCGTCTGTCACAATTGTTGTCGCCACTACTATAGGAAGCATCGGCATGATGTCTCCTTGGGCATCTAATGTTTGCGTTCTGGTTCGATGATTGTTGGCGGAGTTATGGCCTTTGACATTTTATGTTGTCGCCAGTACTCCTCCTTAACCGCTTGTTGGATTTCTATGATAATAATGTATTATTTGTGACTTTGTTACATTTCCTCTTACTGCATATATGTATGCCTGAGATGTAAGTAAAGTGCTGTTCTGTTTTGTAAAAAGTGAGTTTCATTGTCAATAAAAATTCGTGTGTTTATGAGCATATCATGTTTTGACAATTATAAGTTGGACCCCAGACACAACAAAAAACCTGATGTTCCCCAATGTAAAACATTAAATTGTATACTCGAAATGGTTTTTTACAAGATAAAAATATATTGAACCAATTAAAACATTGCATGACATGACATGATAAGGTTTTACGTCCTGTAAGCACATTTTATTAGGTTGTATTGGCACAGGAACCTCAGAGGAAGATGAAATGAAGGTTCATGGACCATCAGAAATGGTTCTTCTACGGAGTGAAACCACACGTGGCAAAGGTCTGTAGCTCTAACGCCCAATTCCAAATCCACTGGCCTACCGAGGCAGCTGACACTCATTGAACAAGCATTTAGAGTAGGTTTTTTTCTGTAAAAGGCAGTGGTAGATTGAGGGGACTTGTGGGGCACAACATAATATATACAGTAATATGACTGTGCTGTCCGCGGTTATGCACCAGGGGATTGTAAGTCGTTACGCCCGATTTCCGTTCACAGTCTGTATGACCTGAACAATACGGTGCCAACACGATGGTTTGATAGATATGACATGTTATCATGAAATGGACCATTTCAACAAATATTTACTTCTTAAAAAAGGCCTGCTGCATCCTCTTTAATGTAATTCGACACTATGTTTACTTTAATGTAATTAAACACTGTGTTTACGTTCATTCATAGTTTCGAGAAATACCGAACTGCATTGAAATGATAGTCGTACAAGAATATTTATGATCTATTTATGTATCAGGAAGTGTACAGATACGATATAATTACGTTATAATGCCAAACTGTTGTTTCCATTTTAGTTTCTACTGCTACTAGGGAGTTGTGAACATTATTTTAATAAATAGTTATTTTCAAAATTCTAAACTCTTAAGCTCTGTGATTTAGCACCTTTTGAAAACACAAGTGTGAGATCTCCCGTATACAACTGTTCTCATTAAGAGACACGTCTATGTTTACCTTAATGCAGGAGCATAGCATAGAGTGTGGGATAGGAGCAATGGGTCTCATAAAAGGAAAGAAGCAAATCGAATTTGCTGACACAAATAACTATGAATAAAACATATATTACACCACAACAGTTAAAAGTAATTAATTCAAATAGTAAGTATAATTCCTCAATAATATTTGGTCAACCGTTATAAATATAAAAACAAAAACAAAAAACATTAACATTGTATATATGTATTTGAATTACTATTTAGAGACCGCAATATTATGTACATCATTCCTTGGATACGAACGGCGGATAACAATAACAACTATTATTTGTACAAACAGTGTTATGCGTTCGAAAATGTGTTTGGAGCTCAGCAGGGACGTAGCCAGAGCATTGACAATTTGGAAACCCTAGTGGAAGCCCAAGTGTAAGTCTTTTTTAGACTATATAATGAAGAAAAGACTCGCATTTCAAGTATGTTCTGGTAATAAAGGAACTTAATGAAACTATAAATATGTGATTACTTGTTGCAAAATTACGATTCATTTTATTTTCTTGTATAATTTAGTACAAGAGAATGAAATAAGCCATAACTTTCAACAACAGAGTAAAGTCGATCATGAAAAATTGTAATCTATTAATCAGATCAAAGGCATAACTCATCGATGATCGATCAAATCGGATCAACACTAACAAACCCCTCTCATATGTTACATAGGTGGACAAAACTCCTCTCATGTTTTAACATAGGTGGACAAAACCCCTCGTTTGTTTGTACATAGGTGGACAAAACTTCTCTCATCTTTATACATAAGTGGACAAAACCCATCTCATCTGGTTTACAAAACCCATCTCATGTTTTTACATAGATGGACAAAACCTCTCTCGTGATTTAACATAGGTGGACGAAACCTCTCTCGTGTTTAACATAGGCTGACAAAACCCCTCTCATGTTTTTACTTAGGTGAACGAAATGCCTATCATTTTTTTACATAGGTCGACAAAACCCCTTTCAACCTTTTTACATAGGTCGACAAAACTCCTCTTGTGTTTTAACATAGGTGGACAAAACCCTTTCGTGTTTTTACATAGGTGGACAAAACCCCTTTCGTGTTTTAACATAGGTGGACATAACCCCTCTCGTGTTTTTACATAGGTGGACAAAACCCCTCCCGTGTTTTAACATAGGTGGTCAAAACCTCTTTCGTGTTTTAACATAGGTGGTCAAAACACCTCTCGTGTTTTAACATAGGTGGCCAAAATCCCTCTCGTGTTTTAAAATAGGTGGACAAAGCCCCTCTTATGATTTTGGAAAGGCGGACAATACCCCTCTGGTGTTTTAACGTAGGAAAACCCCTATCTATCGAGTTTTACATAGTTGGACAAAAAATCCTCTCGTCATATTTTACCTAGGTGGACACAATACCTTTCATGTTTAAACATAGGTGGACAAAACCCCTTTCATCTTTTTACGTAAGTGGACAAAAAACCCTCTCGTGGTTTTACATAGGTTGACGAAACCACTCTCGTGTTTTAACATAGGTGGATAAAATCCCTCTCGTGTTTTAACATAGGTGGACACACCCTTAACATGATTTTGGAAAGGTGGATAATACCCCTCTTGTGTTTTAACATAGGTGGACAAAATCCCTATCGTGTTTTACATAGGTGGACAAAACCCCTCTCGTGTTTTAACATAGATGGACAAAACCCCTCTTATGATTTTGGAAAGGTGGACGAAACCCCTCTCGTGTTTAAACATAGGTGGACAAAACCCCTCTCATGTCTTAACATAGGTGACAAAACCCCTCTCGTGTTTTAACATAGGTAGACAAACGTCTTCTCATCTTTTTATGTAAATGGACAAAACCCCTCCCTTGTTATTACATAGGTAGACACACCACTCTCGTGTTTTTACATTGGTCGACAAACCCCCTCTCGTGTTTTTACATAGGTGGACAAAAGCCCTCTAATCTTTTTACATTATTGGACAAAACCCCTCTTGTAATTTTACATAGGTGGATAAAACAACTCTCGTGTTTTAACATAGGTGGACAAAACCCCACTCGGGTTTAAACATAGATGACAAAACCCCTCTAGTGTTTTAACACTGGTAGACAAAACATCTATCTTGTTATAACGTCGGTGGACAAAACCCGTCTCGTGTTTTAACATAGGTGGACAAAACCCCTGACGTGTTTTAACATAGGTGGACAAAACCCCTGACGTGTTTTAACAAAGGTGGACAAAACCCCTGACGTGTTTTAACATAGGTGGACAAACCCCTGACGTGTTTTAACATAGGTGGACAAAACCCCTCTCGTGTTTTAACATAGGTGGACAAAACCCTTCTCGTGTTTTAACATAGGTGGACAACACCCCTCTTGTATTTTAACATAGGTGGACACAATCCCTCTGTGTTTTAACATAGGTGGACAAAACCCCTATTTATGATTTTGGAAAGGTGGACAATACCCCTCTTGTGTTCTAACATAGGTGGACAAAACCCCTCTCGTGTTTTAACATAGATGGACAAAACCACAATTATGATTTTGGAAAGGGTGACGAAACCCCTCTCGTGTTTTAACATAGGTGGACAAAACCCCTCTCATGTCTTAACATAGGTGACAAAACCCCTCTCGTGTTTTAACATAGGTGGACAAAACCACTCTCGTGTTTTAACATAGGTGGACAAAACCCTTATCCGGTTTTAATATAGATGGACAAAAGCCGTCTCGTGTTTTAACATAGGTGGTCAAAACTCCTTTCCTGTTTTAACATAGGTGGACAAAAGCCCTCTCGTGTTTTAACATAGGTGAACTAAACTCCTTTCCTGTTTTAACATAGGTGGACAAAAGCCCTCTCGTGTTTTAACATAGGTGAACAAAACTCCTTTCCTGTTTTAACATAGGTGGATAAAACCTCTCATCTTTTTACATAGGAGGACAATTGTCCTCTCATCTTTGTATGTAAATGGACAAAACCCCTCACTTGTTTTTATATAGGTGGAAAAAAACACTCGTGTGTTTAACATAGGTGGACAAAATCCTTCTCGTGTTTTAACATAGGTGGATAAAAACCTCTCATCTTTTTACATAGGAGGACAATTGCCCTCTCATCTTTGTATGTAAATTGACAAAATCCTCACTTGTTTTTATATAGGTGGACAAAACCACTCTCGTGTTTTTACATAGGTGGACAAAACCACTCTCGTGTTTTAACATAGGTGAACAAAACTCCTCTCGTGTTTTAACATAGGTTAACAAAACTCCTCTCGTGTTTTTACATAGGTAGACAAAATCACTCTCGTGTTTTTACATGGGTGGACAAAACCACTCTTATCGTTTTACATAGGTGGACAAAAGCCCACTCATAATTGTTCATAAGTGGACAAAAGCCCTCTCATCTTTTTACGTAAGAGGACAACACCCCTCTCGTGTTTTACATAGGTGGACAAAACTACTCTCGTGTTTTAACATAGGTGAACAAAACTCCTCTTGTGTTTTACATAGGTGGATAAAACCCCTCTCGTGTTTTAACATAGGTGCTCAAATATTAATTATGTTTAAAAAGAAAGACCAAACATGAATGACAATATTAAATGCTCGTACATTAACTTACACCAGCAATTCATATTACTTCATGTATTGACAGTTAAATAAATTCAGTGTAATTTTATAATGTGTTGTTTGTATTTTTGTATTTGTTTGGATTGATTTATTTGTTTTCATATTAATGTATTGTTCTTTTCTGTTCTTATAAAAAAAGAAGAAATAAATTATCAGAAAAAAGGACTTCCTTATTTGCCAATTGATTACTGTTTTGTGACTTTAAACACAATACCACATCTCGATATGTCGTGGGAAGTGATCAACAATCATGAGAGGGGTTTTGTCCACCTATTTAAAAACTTGAGTGCTTTTTGTCCACCTATGTAAAATACAGTGAAGGGGATTTTGTCCGAGAGGGATTTTGTCCGTCTCCCCTTTAGAATGCGTACTAGAGATATTATTAAATATCACATGCAATTAACTGGACTCGATGATTATTTTATATATAATATTTTCTCTAAACATATTTATTTACTTAATTAATTTTAATATGTATATATATATATTAATTGTCGACAAAATAAAGCTTTTGTCATGTTTAATTTCTAAATTATATAGAATTATGCTAGCATTAATAACGCATGATTGGACATTTGCTGTTGAAACGCGACATTCATGTCAAAACATGTAAGGAGTAGGTGCGAACAAGCAGAAACTTGTATTATCCATATAGCCGCTCGTGTATAGATATGTTCACGTTTTCAGGATAAGGTATAGTGAGTACGAGCCGAATAGGATTGTAGTTTAACTTTGTCGTGTAATTTAAGCCGAATATCCTATACTTTTTCAATCATTCGTCAACTCTCCGTTGTCTGTATCAAAATACTGAAACTGTAATTGATTTTAGCGTATCAACGAATGCAATTTGAAATCCGGATGACTTGCGTCCAAACTTCTCCGGCGATACTGAGTTTCGTCCGTATGTTTGTATTGGGCAATACGTCTCGTCCGTCCTATGCGTACGTAAACCGGGAGTTACCGTGTTATCAGAATCTATACAGAGAGCACGTTATAGGGCAAAAGGTGTTTCTGTTATGCGATATAATTTGTTATCTGTTATTGTAAAATAATATTAACTATTGTTATATCTATTGTTATTTTAATGTTATTTTGTTACATGAACAAGAACCACTCTAACCCACCCTCCCCTCACCCGCCGAGACCTACAAATAGACACGCCGGGATATAACTGAATAATTTTTTAAAGTGAAGCTAAACCACATTCATATTTCAACAGAAAATTTGACAAGAGTTGTTGTTGATGCTGATGCTGCAATGTGTTTTACTTTAACAGTTTATCATTGCATTGCACTTGCAATTTCCACATAACAATACATTATTTACAGAAATAAAATTCTTGATCGAATTCTTGGTTTACATCTTATTGGTACAATCTATTTTCAGACAATTGTTTGTAAAACATACTCTTTGTAAAACATTATTATCTTTTATCAGAACCACCCGTACAGATTTGTCAAAATATTGCTCTTAATACGGGTAATTCTCTCCTCTTACACATGTACAGTATTTCCGCACAATTGTTGTGAAACAAATAAGTGCCATACAGTGATCCACTTACAAAATTTGCAGGCAATATACAAAATTCAAGTTACGGAATTCCGTTAGGGCCATCGCCTTTCAATGTGTTGATCTGAAACGCGATACTCGATAGTACGATTATGAAAACGCGAAATCACGAAACTACGATAACGAAAACGCGATAACACGATGATGATAACGCGATACTACGATAACGAAAACGCGATAATACGATAGTACGATGATGATAATGCGATATACTATCGTGTTTTCACCATCGTACTGTCGCGTTTTCACCATCGTAATATCGTGATGTCGCGTTTTCGTTATCGTAGTATCGTGATTTCGCAATTTCATTATCGTACTGTCGCGTTATCATCATCGTACTATCGCGTTATCATCATCGTACTATCGCGTTATCATCATCGTACTATCGTGTTATAATCATCGTACTATCGCCTTCCAGTGCGCATGCGCATAGAAGAATTTCCCCTCCAGTAAATTTTAGAGCATTTTTCACCTTTTAATGGATAATTATCGACACAAATATCGTTTAAGATTGATCCATTTAACGTGCGTTCAATGATCAAGAAGACATATATAAATCTAAATCGTTTAATCAAAATACAGAATAGCAAAATATTTATATATACAGTAATAAGTTACAACTAAATGATAACAAAGGAAAAGAAAACAACTGCATGATATGTACACAGTCCAGTATTCATTGTAATTCTCTTTACGGTATAAATGTTTTAAGAAGGTTAAAGATGCGGTGCCGGTGTAACGAGGTCAAGTTTATTTATATGCGTACTGTCAAACAATAATTTGTCAATGTTTTACATTCGCCTAAATATGTATAAAGCCAAAATGAAAACACCAAAGTGTTTCATAAACATAGAGAAAACTAACATTTCGAAGAAAAATCTGGCAGCTTTTGTAAACAAGTTTGTTTACATTTTGAATGTGTGTAACTCAATGATATAAATAGGGAAAATCTTTCGTTCAATTGTATTTGCCTCCATAGCTCGGTGGTTAGAGCGCTCGCTTAGTAATCAGGAGTTTGCGGGTTCGAGTCCCACCACAGCCAGGGATTTTTATATTTTCTTTCAGATTCAAGAAATGTTTTGACGTACCACATTGGAAGCCTAAAAACAACGTCTATATGTTGAAATTGGTTGACCATTCTTTTTGCATTGTTAATTTTGATTACGTATTCATCATATGGTGGTCTTTTCTTTTCACAATAAAGGTCTCGAGAAACCGGCACTGCATCTTTAAAGGTTTTAAGAAGATTGAAAATTTAAAACTCGTCCATTTGTACTGCTGTACTTGAAGATCTTCTATTTTTGAGCATGCACATGCGCACCGGAAGGCGATGGTGCGATAATGATAACGCGATAGTACGATGGTGATAACGCGATAATAAGATGATGATAACGCGATAGTACGATGATGATAACGCGATAGTACGATAATGAAATTGCGAAATCACGATACTACGATAACGAAAACGCGATATCACGATATTACGATGGTTAAAACGCGACAGTACGATGGTGAAAACACGATAGTATATCGCATTATCATCATCGTACTATCGTATAATCGCGTTTTCGTTATCGTAGTATCGCGTTATCATCATCGTGTTATCGCGTTTTCGTTATCGTAGTTTCGTGATTTCGCGTTTTCATCATCGTACTATCGAGTATCGCGTTTCAGATCAACACATTGAAAGGCGATGGCCCTAACGGAATTCCGTACAAGTAATCCAAAACCATGAGTACATTCTCTGACATCGACGTTATAAGACGTTTTAGTAAATAAACTTCCGTGAAAGAAGACACAGATTATTCTTAAATTTTTTGAACATGAAGCATTGATTTCACGAGGAGCTCGTAAAATACCATAGATTCAACCCAAATTTCCCATTGATTTGAGCATGTAGAAGTTTTTTACTCCATGCATTCAATTTAGCATTATTCATAAAACAATCTACATTGAACACAACGTTTTAAACGGGATATACAAATCAACTCACGGATTTATTTCCACCCACCATGTGGGTTTGACGTGTAAAATCCGCCATGTTTTGCTCAAATAATTAGTTTCCACCGTACAGGCTCCCATTGCCTGATACAGTCACGTAAGCTAAACAATACCATATTAAAATTCATTGCTACCCGATTGAAGTTTGGCATTGTGTTCACGTGATTTGTTACCTGTTGCATACCTCGGTTTGATTACAAAACATAAGTGCGCTCTCTGTACACAAAGAAAGAATGTTAACTTAAAAGTTATGGATATTGAAGAAGATTGACAACATAAATATAATAGTCAAACTGAAAAATGGACTAAATGTGAACACATACTAGAAGTTTTACAACATAAATATAATAGACAAACTGAAAAATGGACTAAAGGTGAACACATACTAGAAGTTTGACTGGACTAAATGTGAACACATACTAGAAGTTTGACTGGACTAAATGTGAACACATGCTATAAGTTTGACACGTTCAGTTTTAAGGAGCTGTTAGATTTAAATCGAGTTCGGAGAAATATTTTGGTGGAAGACAGTATTCCAAAAAGTAAGTAAGTAATGTCAATTTTTTAAAAGCCTTTTTGGGTTCAAAAAATATTGATCTTGACATTCATTTCCAAAAACAGCCGCACTCAAATGTGGCGGTATCAGTGTTTGGACCTAAACAAATATAAAATTAAAAGTAAAAAATAAAATAAAATATTTTAAAAAAATGAACACGATTTTCGTTGAAAACAAAAATATTTAAAGTTTTACTGAAAAAATATCCCTAAGTATTATAATTTTAGACCATCCAATACTCTGGGATAATTTTTCAGGAAAACTTTAAAATTTAAATATATTTGTCTTCGACAAATATATATATATTTTTTAAATTATATATATTTTTGTTTAGATCTCAACTCTTATACCGCCACCTGTGTCAGTTCGGTGATCACACTGATGCGCTCCGAAGCACTTACCTGGGTTTTTTACTGCTCAACATATTTTAAAGCTTGAATATGGCAAGGTCCTATGGCATTTATTTCGAATTAATTAACAACATATAGGTCATGAGTTTCTAATGAATTTATAATAAAAATTTAAATTACACATATTATGGAGTTATTTTGACATGTTCACTGTAAAATACTATACACACATTTGACATAGAGATCGAGAATAAAAATAGTTCAGTATGTACTTTTATATATGTATTCCACTATTTAAAAGCAAAAATCTTGTTTATTTTCTCTAGTAAAATGATAAATTATACTCAGAGCTACCCATAACCTCTATTTTCCTGGTAACAAAATATGGTCACAAATGACGGAAAAATATGGGGGAAAATTAAAAATGCTTGCTTAAAATTTGATATGTTACCGTCTTAAATCCTACATTATTTTCATATTTACTAGAATGCAAAATATGAAACAATTATGTTATCAAACAAAACTATGATTTAAAAAATAAAATTCTTATACTTGAAAATGTCAAAACATGCCCAGCCAACATCTTAATGTCATGTTACTGTAGTGAGTGGCCTCGGGGTAATTTAGGGTCAGGGAACGGCTCTGGCTTTTCGTTATCATAATTTTATTACCAACTTTATGCAGTATGAAAAAGGAATGTATGTGCACATTTGTTTAAACGTTACTATTATAACCGTTTTTTATTACAAGTTTTGGGACTTAAATCAGTTTTTTATCTCTACTGGCCGAAAGTCAGGGTGAGCTCATGCCGTCGTCCGTTGGTCTTAACATGCACACGCGAGCACGCACAGACACACGCACACGAACACACGCACACACACACATTTTCCAAAATTATCCATGGTTTAGTTGCAATGCAAATGTCCACATGTATTAAGTATCCCATTACAAGTGTCTTGTAGAACAAATTACCGAATAATGATGTCATACTTCTTGACTTGCTCCGCTTCAAGCAAGGGGTATGCCAAATCAACTGTTATAACTGTCCTTAGACTAATAAGGAACACTGTTTTTATTCTGCGTTTTTTTAAACACGTCTTTAAAAAGTCGTCACTTAGCACCTTTTATCACTTTTATCTGATACCTCTGATTTATTATGAACGTGTGCCTTACTGCCATACTTTTTCATTCACGCTCTTTTTAACTATGCACAGCTGCACATACCGCACAAATCTAGCACCAGGTAATTTTGGCCATATTTCTTCACATTACGCAAGGTAAGTTCGTTTTAGATTAAGGATCTTACATGAGGCTCTGCCGAGTATAATATCTTCTTATCCAACGAATTTATTAAACACACAGTCACGATGGTAAGATTCTATTTATCACATAACAAATCTACGACGTGATAGTTTCACTTTAATGTTGTCAATTTACCTTGTATACGGCGGCAATTTGTAAGATAAATCATGACGTCATGTTGTTGTTTTCATGATATCAGCTACGTTACGCGACTGTAACGCGTTCACCCAACAAGTAATGCGACACCTTAAACCTATCGTATGATATACCATGCAAACAGGTGGTATTATCTGTTTTATTGTAAACACATACAGTGATTCGATTCTCATTTGCATATGTAATACAATAGTGTATTACGAGAAATAAGTCATAGCGTTATTTCACTCGCAGAAGCCATGTTATGCGATAAAGTATTGTATTGCATGCATTTCGTCAAACAATGTTTTATCTTTAACTTCTCCCTTTTCATGACTTTTTGTCTTTCTGTCATACGTTGACTTCACTGGTTTACTAACTCATAATGCACAGATGCTTAGCTACACAGTATACTCGAAAGAATGTATTGCATGAAGTAGAGATATATTATTCTTGCATACCGGACAAGGATATCCGTCATGTTACCGGGGCTAGATATTTCCATCTCACCCTAGGGTCGAGATAAATTTCATGCGCGCCAACATCCGGTATGCAGGAAAACATGCAAAACGTTAGTAGCTGGCGTCATCAACGCACATCATGTCTCTGATATGCAAGAAAAAGAATCGATCATGGGTATTCAGTTCAGATAGAGAATTCCAACCCTCGGTTCCGATAAAAACACTTATACCTCGGGTTGGAATTCCATATCTTCACCGGATACCTATGAAAGATTCTTATACTATTTAATTAGCTCCAATCTTGCACTGAAGCCGCACACCTAGCAACTGGTCATTTAGGCCATGTTTCGCACTTTTGTATGCAAGATGAATTCGGTTTAAAGTATTGTAATGCATGCATTTCGTCAAATAATGTGTCACGGTTCATAAAAAACGATGCAAATTTGCTATATGGAAAAAAGGGTACATCTATGTATACCAGCTTTTCTTACGGACTTTTCTGTTTCGGACTTTTGCGATTCGTCAATAGTTTGGGAAGAACTTAATCTTTTACTCGATTTCAATGTTGCAATTGTACATGAACATACTTTAATTATACACAGGTATAACTGTGATCTTTGGTTTTTGATACAGTGTTGCAAAATGAAAATATTGTGGAAACAACAAGATAACTCACCTTGATTTTATAAATCACATCTTAGCATAGCACCGGCGATGTATGATTTGTGCGCTTACCAGCCGTGTAATATATCACATGTCTAATTCAATGGTCTGCTCTTGGTTGAAGAAAAGCTTAACTGTCATTTGTCACAGTATTTAAAACTAATTATACTCAAAAATATATTTTCTGGTGGAAGGGGCTTGGGGAGGATTTAGGGGAGAACGGAGAGGGGAGGGGGTGCGAGTGGGGAAGTATGGTGACATACTTTTCTCGGAAATGATGGGCATACAGTGCATACTAATGGCACCTGGAATTATGAAACCATATCGGTCAAATATTTAACGCAAAATGTTTTATGAATCAACATAATCGTGTGTGGCAACCCTAAATGTAACAAGTGCACCAAGGGTAACAAGCTGAACTAAAGGTAAAACTTTTGGGACTAAAGGTAACAACATACAATAAACGTAAACGCAAATGCATGCACTAAAGGTAACAACGACTGCAATAAAGGTAACACAATTTTTGAACTGCACTAAAGGTAAAAAAATCAAAACCTATGGCTTAAAAGGTAACAACGCATTCTTGGTACAATACATAAATTGTAATTGTAAAATTCGACCTTGTATTTTTAGAGAATAATAAGACACCAAAAACAAAAACTTTCTTGATAGTTGTATTTTCTGTTAAAACACCCCGTCTAATTTCAAATACACTTCACTGTTCAAGGAGGCGAAGCTAATGCGCGCGCATCCAGTGTGTCGCAATAGAAAATGACTATTCCACTATCTGAAAATGCACCGTTGGTAGTTGTCTCTCTTGCACATTTGTATCATTATCATCTCCCAAGGCACATTATTGTTGGAACTATAGCGACTGGAAAATAATGTAAATATAACCATGACAATAACGTGCAAGTGGAAAGTTGTTGTAGGGGAGATTCTCAAATATTTCAGAAGGTCTAACATTTCTTAAGGAGCCCATATATTAAACATAGTAAGCTTGTATTTGTAGCTATACATTTAACAACAGTCAATATAACAGTATAAATACTGTACCTGCTATATACCCACTACATTTAAAACGCAACATTTTTGATTTTCGATTATTTTTAGTCCGCTGGATTTTTGTTCAAATCAAGACTGTATTTTATGTTAGTACACAAGTCTCTGTGTCCCAAAGGTTAACATATGGCGATAAACAGTTGCATCAGATGTGTTCTAGTTCTTTCAGTTAACACGCATTTTACTTTAACATATTTAAAATCTTTAGAAATTCAAAAAATACCAAGAATTGTGATTTCAAATGTACTGAGTGTACTAGGTTACGTGGTTTTGTAGCATATAATGTTTTAGATGATATCTTTCCTGTAACTCTATACAATTAAATTAACGTGCAATCCGATAGTTGCAATGACTGTAACTATTATCCCCTAATAGTATCCGAATGTATTAGGTTACTGTTGGCACATTCTGTCATCATTATATCTCAAAAGCGAACATTTTTGTTCTGACAACGTCTAATTTATTAGTGAAAAGAACACGACAAATTCTGAAAAGAACACCACAACTTACGTCAAGCTTTTATGAGAGAGGTAATGTATAGCGCCTCATATATAATCATAAAGGTAACATAAGATTATTATCTTTTGCAATATACCTATTCTGATTTGTGTATGTGAATGTCTTTGGAACTCGACTTTAAACGAATACGTTTATGGCAACTCGATATAAATTAGTCCCACGACGAGTGGTGTATCTTTCTACCCACTTTATAATATTTTGCTCAAACTACACCCTACTCGATATGTCGTGAATATCTAAGTACACTACAACATTTTGATATCAAGTCGTCTAATTCAGCTATGGGTCAGCAGTTTGTATGATTTTTTTACTGGGTCGAGGTAAAGGTCACTGTTACTAAAAATAAACAAAAACGGTTTCCGCTCAAAAGCTTTAGTTAGGAATGAGGTATTGGCCTGCAACTTGGTGAGTAGGTGGCTGTCTACTTACCAAATATTTTAGTCACATTCATTGTTTTGGGAACTGAATAGAAATGATGATGTGATATATAACGTCGTTTAAGTGGCAAGTGTTTGCGTTTGTGGATATTTAACCGGTGTCATTATTCTGAGGGAAAAAACGATCTTGCATCCAGGTATTTTCAAAATGCCATACAATATATGATTTATGAATGCAAGTTTTATGTCGCAATATTAACATCGCTCTATTAATGTAAGACCAGATTTACCAGGTTATATCTCTGGTCACGAATTCAATTGCTTACATATTCAAAAGATAGTCGGTAAACTGAACTTTTACATCTACACAGTTTGCATATCTGTCAATGGAGGTTGCAGTATGAATTAGTTGTTTAAATAAAACTTTGGTTTAGTCAAATATTATATTACATTTTAATAATTTTGTTGTATATACTGGTGATGTTAATATTACATGTAACCGAGCCGTACCGGCTGTAACAAAATGGACCAAGTGTAGACAACTTACCAAGGGAGAATCAAGAATAAATAAATCCAAAATATATTTACTACAAGATGAATATATATATATATATTTATAGATATATACAGATATATATACAAATATTGAAATATTAGATAAACTCTTCTGGATCGATTTAGACACATATATGCCGTTGTGAGTTCAAATTATCTCCGTTTAATATATATATACCATTTACTGAATGCACAGTATCCTAGTGATCCGGCATCTTTCATTGTCACTGTCTTAATATAGAGGGTGTGTGGTTGAATGCTTAATTGTGAACCCACTTATATAAGCTATAATTGTAAGTATGTATGCGTGTATATGTTAATTGTGCCTCAAGGCGAGTGTGTTATGATGTAGAGATACAGTATATCAGCGTGTTTTGCAGCTATATTTTTAAGAAAGTGAATGCATACGTTTGATTTCGGTGTCTCTCATCATAGTTAGGCGCTCTGCCGTATATATATTGTGTGGTTATTGTGTGGTCATAAAAATTGTGTGGTTGAACTCTTAAATGTGGCTCACTCATATGAGCTATATTTGTATGTATGTATGCGTCTATATGTTAATTGTGCCTCCAGACGCGTGTGTTATGATGTAGAGATAAAGTTCATCTACGTGTGTTACAGCTACCTTTTTTAAGGAGTGAATTCATACGCTTGATTTCTGTGTATCTCGTTATAGCTAGGCGCCCTGCCGTAATCCGTCCGAAGGTTGTCTGTCCTTGGTAGTTCACACATGTAGTTCACACATGTTCATTACCTGTATTAAATATCATATTGTAAATAATTAGTATTCAGTGCAGTAATATGTATCACTATTGTATTGATCTTAATTAGTATTATGTATATTATTGTTTCCTATATATATATATATATATATATATATATGGACATATGCATTTATGGACAAAGGGAAGTAATAAAAAGGTCAACCTACTGGTTATGGGCTATAATAAACATATGGACAAAGTGAAGTAATCGGATATTAAAGTGTACCAGCGATAATATTCTTATTTTCTATTTTTTATTTTTTCATTTATTTGTTATCTTTTATTTTTCACAATACATAAACATAGTACACAACATTAGCATTACAAACGATGCTTACTATAATTAACTATGTCATGGCAGGTACCTGTCTACCGGAAGTGCTTGGATGTGATACCCCGATCCACATATTTTTTGTCGATTCGGTGAGTAAATATTTGTTTTTCTGTAGTTGATAATCCGATTTGATTAAAGTGTTCCAGTGCAAAGTACCCGATCTTGTCTCTAGTTTACAGCGGTGGTCCATTCTAGTCCAAAACGGTTGTGGTGAAGAGGAGAATCGATTCATCTTACGATTTTGAAGCTGATACCCTGAGCAATTTATAAACATTTACAGCATTTTCGCGCGAAATCTCTTTCGCTTAGGAAAAATAATGATTAGCGAGGCTGTCAAATTGGTCGGTCAGCCAAACGACTTTGTGATATTTATTGAAAATAGTTTAATTCATAAATATGTTGCGGGATGTGTGTGAATGATACTCCGAGCAAACAAGAATCACGGATATCAGGTTTCTTCAGTTCCTAGATCAGTTTGTGTTTCGTGTATGTGAACATTTAGGCGTATATTAAGTGATAACGATGGTATGCAATTTTTCATTCAAGGTACTTTGTTCTGAAACTGTGGGTTGGGGTGTGGGTTGGGTGCGGCTTTAGAGGAATGAAAGTAACATACTAATAGTTGGACATGGCTATAGATCATTTGTATCTTAATCACACAAAGCAGTACCATGAAGCGACAATATGTCATTCATCTTGCTAAATCGGACATTCTTTTGAGAATGATGCGTCAAACAGAAGGAATCTTTGAGTATCTTTCCTTACGATGTTTGCAGATTTCGACATTTTCTTCATAAGAATTGCCCTACTGACATTTCGTCATTGAGTGCTACTACAGTAAGACGGAATTTTTATCGTTCTCATACGTTGTAGAAAGATAGTTTTTTAAGACCACAAATCCTTGGAGTAGTATAACGACCTAAACTGAAATTGCATAGATAAACACAATTAATACTGAAAAGGGGATCCCTTGAAAGCAACAAACACAAACAAGAGAGAAAAGGAGCAGTTTCGATTAATTTGAGTCTGTTCAAGAGAAGCAATTTAAAATGCAACACCTCCCACACACCCTAGCACGGGCTTAATCGGATTTCTACTTTTTAAAAACGCAAAAAGTGGGATTGATGATCCCAAGGGATCAGTAAGTAATAACACTACTGATTTGTAGTCGGGCGACTTTTACGCCCTCCACATAACACTAAACAAACATTAGTGTAAATATCAATAAATACTGAAAAGGGGATCCCTTGGACGCAACAAACATAAACAAGAGAGAAAAGTAACAGTCTCGTTTAATTTGAGTCTGTTCATGAGAGGCAATTTAAAATGCAACGCCTCCAACGCCCCCTAGCCCTAGCTTAAGCGGAATTATGTTTACAGTTTGTTTGCTGATAACGCAACTGTTTCCTTTTCCATATTTTGTTTGCGTTCTAGTTATATATCGTTATATATATCCCATTGTGCCTGGTTGTAAGTAGGGCTGAAACGGGTACAAAATTCGTACCCGGGTACCCGTCGGACAATTACCCGCGGGTACCCGCATATTAAACCTGTTCAAGCTGTTTCAAAAGGTTGTCCCCCTTTCTTCTACCAAAATGGCACGCCCACAAAGGTGCCTAAACTTAAAATAATCGATGAAACAGAAACAATCGATGAATTGAATTCTTACCTCGCTGAACCAGTGAGGTGCATTCAGGGTTCTGTTTTTAATGTTTTGAAATGGTGGGATGCGTCATCTGTGAAATTTCCCAAACTGGCGGCGTTGGCACGAACACTTTTGTGTGTTCCGGCGATATCGGTCCCTTCTGAAAGAACCTTCATCACGGCCGGTCTTACTATCACTAAGCAACGATCGGCGCTAGACCCCGGCACTGCGGATGCTATTATATTTTTAAACAAAACCACAAACTGATCCCCGCATCTGAAACTTCATCTCCTGTCCAATCAATGGCTGTCCCGTCTGCACGCGCCACGGCCGACGTTGCTACCTCGTCAACTGACTAACGCGAATAGTCTACTGTTTAACAGGAGGCGCCTCCTCTCCCGACAATGGAAACGGCATAACTTTCATTGGGTTTCCCATACGGCCATCCATACATGTTTAATCACACTTGTTTATAGTTTGTGTTTGTGCTTGATCAAGTTGTTGTTCTCAGTAAACCGCAAAAAGTAATTTTGTACAAATTTATAACAACGCCCGGTGTGTTACATTTATTTCGAGCAGTACAATAGTATAGAGTTGGAACGAAAGACATGAAATAAATCAAACGTGTTATCAATATAAACGTCCCTCTTGAAATCCGCACAATAAACTTTCATTTTATAACCATTGTACGAGAGATAACTTTATCAATACTACATCTGGTGGTAAACAAATCCGGAAATGTTTATATGTAAGTTTGACCAAAATAAACTTGGAAAACACAGAAACATTACCCAGAAAATCGGCAGTGAAAGAGTAACATCGGGTAACGGGTAATAAATTTGTACCCGGGTACCCGAGAGATCGGACCCGACCCGCGGGTACCCGGGTACTCGTTTCAGCCCTAGTTGTAAGCAGCGTCTTCCATTACTCTACCACATTAGACAGACACGGATAAGCTGTTTGAATATAATCAAGAAGTCTGCGTCAGCATTTCCACAATATGTTTACACTCCACATGTGTAACAGCAGATAGCATATTCAATATACTCTAGGTCAGATACCACTATCGATTTGGGGCTTCTGACTGGTTGAAATAATTGACTGGTTGAAAGTTGATTCTGATTGGATTAAATTAACCAAATCATAACAAATCCCCATAAAACATCAAAAACAAATCCCAATAAAATATCAGACAATTATACTTCCAACATGAAACATGTCTATTTAGGATATTTTGACTGAAATTTACATTTTTATTTGTACAATATTTGCAAAAAGTAAAAAACATTACTGCCATTTTGGGGGTGCCCACCTTCAGTGAAGTATTAGAGGCTGAAAACATTACATTACCCCCAATTTGCTGGCCATATTTGAGTGTCTCTAATATAGTTCTTTGAAATAAGTTTTTTTCATCAGTTCAGATATAGGAATAGAGGTTGTAAGTCAAAAGGCTATAATGGAGGCCCGTGGATATGCAAAGTGATAACATATCTTTGTTATTTCAAGTTAAAAGATAGATTTTCACGAGTGGAATGTTTCAAACAAACCATACAATTGTGATTTCAATCTTTATTGTTTTTACTTGTTCACATTTAAAATATTGAAATTTAGCATTGCGTTCGTATCATAGTATTAATCTTCCTGTCACGCGATTCAGTCATTCTCGCAACAAATTGATCAATCTTGAGTTAGTTTCTTTATTTGTCGGACAAAGGTTTCCTCCGGTTGCACTGACATTTCATTTGTAAATTATATTTGTCTCGGTACCTACCCATTTGTCCTTGGTATATCTGTAGTATTGTTCTACTAAGTACCCTTCAAACAGAACAATTAACCACGTTCTTACTTAATTAAGTGTAAAGCATATATATATATTGATCTATGTATAATTAAAACATGTCCTGATTTGTTTGCCCTTCAAGTCATATAATGCGTTAACACGGACATAACTATCAAAATATCCATAATTATTAACGTTCTCTGGCATCTGTTTCTAATGCTTTTACTGCTTTTCTTCTTCTTATCTGAAAGAGCTTGGGGGTTTTCTCTTTCATAACTCGTTTAGAATTTAGAAGAGTAGGACTCGTGTACACAAATTAAGGAAATAGGCAAACGCCCGCCCCTAGCCCTCCCGACCACCCGTGAATACAGACTATCTCGCCTGCCCGGATGTCCGTCCGTCCTTCCATCCGTCAGAACGTCCTGGCGCCCATACGTCGGTCTGTCTGTCTGTCTGTCTGCATGTATGTATGGTATGTACGGTGGTCGCTTATTACCCGGGTATTTTGTAAAAATCCGATTCCCATGATGCAATGTATGTTTATAAGGTCATTTGTATGCAGATGTGTTGACCTAGATTGCCACTATGTGTCAACATACGAAAAAATCTAAATCATGAAAATATTTGCATTTTAAAAGGAACAAAACAAATACCTCTTATTTTTTTCTATTTTTTTTCTCTTTATCAGAAAAAAATAGCATGCTGTCTCAAAATTGATCAAATTTGCTTTTTTGATGTCGTCTGCTAGTTTTCAGCTTGATCATCTTGCTTCGTAATAAATGAGGCCACATGTTCCCAAATATGACCAACATCCGGTGCTAACATAAAAACATGCCAGGTGATTTATACCTATACACCAGTATACCGCCATTTTTTTTGTTTGTAACAGACTTTTTGTGACCTATTTGCGGTGATAATTTTACAATGAAAACACTTTAAAATTTGAAATGTGTTGATGGATATTGAAAGATGATAGATTATGGTATCATGCTATCATACATAGTTAAAATGTTATATTTTCGCTTTCAACTGGATGCATTTTATGACAAGTACACCGGTATATAGAGGAGCGAGCATACGTTTATCTCCATTTAATCATAGCCTATGTGCACTTACGTGTACAGGGCATATGCGTAAATACGCGTCTGATTAAGTACTTGTCTCAATTCCATCACTCATAATCCCCACCTATCTATTATCCGCACTCATAATCCGCACCCACCTATCACCCCCACTCATAATCCGCACCCACCTATCACCCCACTCATAATCCGCACCCACCTATCACCCCCACTCACAATCCGCACCCATCTATCACCCCAATCCATCCGCACCCACCTATCACCCCCAAACACAATCCGCACCCATCTATCACCCCAATCCATCCGCACCCATCTATCACACCAATCCAAGTAGTTTATTGATTAACTATACATACGTCTGCTTGTAAACAGAAATGGACCTACATTTAACGTACATAACAGTACTGCTTGTATGACTATAGCACAACTATGCATCTAATTCCATCCTCATAGACCTGCATAATAGCAATATTGAATAAATATACCTGTTATGCATTACTTTGACAATTAAAACCTTCATTATTATTGACAACAATCCAAGAAGTGCCAAATTTTGCACAGAAGGCATAGTCATCCGGGCCATTTTAAGCCGCTTAATGTCACTCGAACATAAACATCTCAAACGGTGTCACAGTATATTTTGCAAGGATATGAATACTACCTGTGTTTTTTCCCAGATTTTTGCCAGATAGACATTCAGTGCAGAAATATTTTAATGAAAGCAAAAGTTAGCCCAGTAAATGTCCTAACTGAAATTACTTTTATTTAAAAAAGAAAGAAATTTGTGATCACCAGGGGTGACATCCACACCATTTTAAACATACATTTACTGCTGCCGGTATCTTATGTCCCATTTCAGAAAAAAACACTTCCTGTAGTATGTGGATGCATATTCCCTAAAATCAAATCCCAATTACGCAATGATACTCTCCGCTTCTAGCGTAGTATAGAGTATCGAAGCGTGATTAAGTGTCTGATTTTAATGAGATTGAACTAGGCGTATGTCCTATGGTAAAATAAATCCTACGTTACGAATGTTTTCTCACAATGTTTTGTCACTTATATTATTATATAGATCTAGGAATTATTTTGTATAATGTAATATGCAATAGTCGTAAGTAATCATAACCATGTATATTTTATGGACATGCGCAGATAATGTAAATATTTAAAGAAGTTTTTGACATAGTTTTTATAATAGATTTTTTTAGTAACCCGGTGATTTCCAGAGTTTTTTTTTTTTCTTAAATTGAAGCGTATGACCTGAACTACCTCAGTGAAAAAAGTGGTGTTTTTGTCCGGCCTGGCTATATACTTTCGAAATATGCTTAATTCGCCTCCAGCTTTAAAGGAAACCTAAAGGAAAGGATAGCTGTGTTTAAAATGACGTCCCGCGTGCGTTGGTAATATGTCAGCGCACTTGTAAATAATACTTCACCGCGCGTGTATATTATCTGTCACCGTGCATTAGATAATACATCAGCGTGTTACTAGATAATACGTTAGCGCGCGTGTAGATAATAAGTCAGCACGCGTATAGATAATGCTTCACCGCAAGTTTTGACAATACGTCACAGTGCATTTATATAATACATCGGCGCTCACGTATATATCATCAGTACAGGAGCAGATAAGTCATTTCACGTGCCTGAACCGCATAACTCAAACATAAATAATTGGGGTTGGAGGCAACGTAGTTCCCATTTTGCGAGCACGTGCAGATGCGCGGATTTTATAGTACTCTTTTTAAAAAACCTAGTTTAAAGCTTATACTAGATGAAAGAGAAAACAAATCATATCAGAAGTAAGTTATTATGTCGGAGATTCATCAAACAATCGTGTTAACATGTTTAATTGAGATATCATAGTCGAAAATCGCGGTACAAATGGGAAAATCGAAAAAAAAAAGTTTTTGTCTTCTTCGAAATTGCCAATGTTTCAAAACGGGTACAAAAATTGTATATTCTTAAATATTGTTGAAATTGCCAGGAGTAAAAGATCATTACCTGTTCTATCTTTTCTGAAAATTTCTTATTTTTTCGTGAATATACATTTTCCGTGACCGTTTTGAAACATTGTCACTATGTTAGGAACGTTAATAGCATAATTTCGAACGACGATTTTTTCCCGTACACAAACTTCTTTCTTTTTTTTTTAAATTTGTTTTTTTAATAGTTGTACACAGACTTTTTAAGAGCTTGATTCAAAACAAGTGATGATTTAGCTTTAAAAATAACTCGATGAAATTTCAAGTATCCGCAATACAGGGCAGATTTTGATTTAATAAAAACAGCCCCGTTGAGTGCCTCACTGTATCTGACCGCCATTTTATTTCTCGACGCGCTGTGTACATTCTTGGTGAACGCCTGTTGAAGATTAAAACACTAAAATTATACATTTCAGCAGTGATAATGGAATATTATGGAATATATGTCGTTGTTAAGGTCAGTATTATTACTTTATTTCGGTCTAAAAGCAATTGATATAGCTTTTTACAAGGCCTGCACTTCAAATAGAACTTGTAGAATAGGGACCTATACGAGGCGAAAGGCCATCAAACAAAACACAGTAAAATTTATGTATTGGGTCATTGATTTGTATGTTTTAATTCGTATACATAACACACTTGATAGCACAGTACGATTATGCAGGTAGTATCTTCTCAAAACCTGTAGTGTGTGCTTATTTTTATTAAAATGATCGCCGAAATTCTGGTGATGTAGAAAAGAATGTCGCAACATAAATTTCACTCGTTATTTTGATGAAAAGTTAATTATTTTGAAATTATCACAAGTATTTTAACGAGAAGTAATTGCTAAATTTATTTTGACATATATAGGTAATTTTTCTTTTCTTTCAATCCTTGTCCAGTTTAAAGCAAATCCAATGTGTTAGCGGTGAACGGAATTTCCAAAACTATATTGAGGGGGCGTCTCAACGTTATAATTTTTAATTTGATACAATGGGATACATTGGAATAGAATAGAATAGAATGAGTGGCAAATAATTTTGACTTTTTTCTGCTGTCTTCATAATTTAATATATTATCTCTTTGTAGTAAAAACAACTTCAGCGTATAATTTTGTTTGCTAGTTAGGTCAGGGACATTTAAGCAGAGATATATACATAGTTATGACCCCACTTCAGGTTTTATTATACTAAAAACTCCTTTCTTTTAAGAAAACGACCAGCCACTTTTTATCTGCATATGTATTTTATCTCTGCTTAAATGTCTCTGGCATCATAGACTTTTTGCTTTTTGAATTGCAATTAAGTCACTTTTATTAATTTTTTGTGTTTTTTCATCTGTTTACTGTTACCAGTAGGTGTGCATTACTTTGTAACATTATTTATTGGTACATTTTGAATATTTTATTACCACAATTTAAAGATTAAAGAATAGTTGAGGACAGTCAATTTTAACAGATCTATACGTACCTTGATAGTTTATATAAATTATATTTAAACAAATATGTCTCAATTTCAATGTTATCCCCATATAGAAAATGCAAATAGTTTGAACATTATAGAGCTTGATATACATGACCCGCTTGAATTTCCACCCTTACCCATGAATAATGATAATCCTCTCGCATTTTCAAAAGCACATTGTCATAGCGTGCAAATTTATAGAAAACAGATTCAGGTGTCCGCATCAGAGGTCGCAGTTCAGTCAAACAAAACGAAAAGTCGTAATAAACTGCAAAATTTAAAACGCTTGAATGGACATGTGACTTACAAAAATAATACTGTATTTATTGGTAAAAAGAAACCAAATCTAATTCAGCCTAGAATTAAGTATCATGTTTCGGATTTTAAAGACAGCACATGCAAAACTAGTACCACTTGCAAGAATTTAGGATTTCAGCCATTTGTTTTCTTTAATGTTGCTGACATGGCTGATAGCAATAGGTTTTCATGTTTAGGAGTCGATGAAATCAGGGTAAGCGAAGGTGACAGCACTGAACATATAGATCCCAGTGTTAAAGTAAGTAATGGTTTAGGAAAGCCGGCTTCAAAAAAATTTAAAATAAGTAAACCAAGTAAAGTCAAGAAGAGTCGTGTCCAACCCATTAAAAAAAATGAGCAAATTTCAAATGAAACAAAACAGAGCAAGCCATGCATAGGCTATTCAGAAGTTAATCCCATTGGTAAAACAAATGGAAATACAATTTCAGAAACCGGCCTTATATCTGAAACTGTCTCGATCGTTCCATTCTCTGAGCAATTCAAAAATAAAGACAAAAACAAAGAAAGTAAAGGCATTCATTATATATCAACTTCAAAAAGAGAAAAAGAAAATAAATGCTCTGCACAACACAGTTCTAGCCATTACTTCACTTCTTTATTAGAGTATAACAACTATAGGAAATGTGTATTAAATGCCAATAAACTGTGTTCTCTCCATCATGTTCCTGAACATTGTAAAAATGAAGTAGCATACCAAGTGTTTATATACTGCTCCGAAAATGTGTATGTATTTAATAGTTGTGAAGAATTTGTTTCAATGAAATACATATCAGAATTTGTGTATATGAAGACAGAAATATCAAAAGAATATCATAACTTTAAGACTTTATCTGGTAATAAAATCAAGTTAACATCAGACATTTGCTGCACATCAATAAACAACTTGGTAATGGATCACGTGTTAAAAGGCGGTGTCCGTACTAGTATAAAGGAGAAATTTCACCCAGAGAAAGATTGTGGACCTTGTACAATTTGTAACGCAAGCTCACATTTTGTTAGATATTACCATATTCAAAACAAAGACAGTAATGAATTTAAATACTTGGTTAAAATTAAACCAACGTTCTCAGAAAAGGACTGTGTTTGCCGAGGATGTTTCAGAAAATGCTCTATTTCTTCTGAACAAATGAGCACTAATGACATGTCCAGGCCTACATGCGTTAAAATGCAAAAATCTGTTTGTTTTCTATCTAATTTTGGTAAATGTGTAGCTGAATCTAGTAGACATGTTGATGTCCCAATGCAAACCGTCTTAAACTTCTTTAATCATAGACCAGATATTTGTGTGTACATTAATGAACAACAGGGCCAATTCATACCCGTCTGTAATGGGCATCATTTAGAAATGTTCGCACTTGTCACTGATAAATGCTCAATATGTATATCGAAAAAAAGTTTATGCAATGTGACTGAAAATATTATCTCCGATTTTAACAATTACAAGTTGCAGAAAACGGCTCTTCTGAATGTTGATTTATTTAGAATGGACAAAATATGCTCCGAGTGCCTAGTGGACATAAGCAAAACTTCATTTTTGCTTACCATACTACAAGAATGGAAAAACAAAGATATTATTACCGTTCAAAATATGTGTGATGAATACTCGTTATCATATTGTATACAGTTTTTGTGTAACGAGTTCTTGCAGGGAAACGCTGTATTGATAAAAGAAGTATGCAACATTTATGTAAAGTATGAAGGTTTCTATATTGCACACTGGCAGTTAAAAGATGAATCAAGTGAATTTAAATCAAATTTTCCTAGGATTATAGAAAAAAAATTGTTGGACTTATTTTCAGGTAATTTGATTAAATATTCATCAACTCCTAGAACTCTTGGTACTTTGTTGCATTATGCAAAAAATGATGTCATGTTGTCATTGCTTAATGCTTTGAATAAAATTGATAAAGCACACATTTCAGAGAACAAGATGCCAACTGTTCATAAAACAATATCCGTTTCGAAAAGTCATTGTTTTAACGAAAGCTTCATTTTATCTAAGTCTTTAGTTACATTGAAACAGAAAATTGGTGATTTGTCTGAATCAATAATTAATAAACAGAATATGGGCGAAATATCGTTGGAAACTTTTGAACCGTTTGATTTTGTCACAAAGAATTGTGACCCTGTTATCTGGAATTTTTTTTTTAGTTTTTTAGATCCAAAGTGCAATGTTGACAGTAATAAATGTTTTATTCCAGAACCTAGAAGTAATGTTTTAAACAGAAATAAAGTGTTGAGGTGTCTGAATCAAATAAGTTCCCTCATGTTTTGTATAGACTCTAGATGTCACATGCCTATCCATACTCTTATTGCAGAAGTTGTCGATAAATATTCGTCCTCCTCAAAAGAATGTTTACAAGTCTTAAACAGTTTTGGTATATGTATATCACGCGATACATTTTTAAGGTATCAAAATGCAGTTGCTATAAAGAACATGAGTATTGGGCCATATATATTATCTAACACTTTTTGCTATGTTTCAATTGATAATATAAATAAACGCTTTACAAATGCAATGGTTAAAGTAACTGATTCTAAAAGAGGTTTTGATGGAACATCAGTTCAGCTTGTTCATCCAAAACCAAATGAAAATACATTGCAAGAGTCTGAAAAGGGAGATTTCTTTAAGGATTCATTGACATCAGAAAGTGGTGGTGTTTTTAGATCAATTCCATGCAGCAAAAAAGAGTCTTTTTATAGATCTAGTATTTTGATGATGTCAAGCAAATTGTTACATGAGCATAGAACCTTTGATGGATTTTGTTTAGATTCATCTACTCACATTAATGAGGAATTTCTAATAACTCTATTAAAAACTGAAATAAATAAATGCATTGTTGAAAATTCAGAACCATCTGAAACTTGTAAAAAAAAGCTGGATTTAACTACTAAACTAGCTGTATTATCTTGCGTTACAGGTAGTGATGTAACTTTGTATGAAAAACAAGGAGAACTGATTTGTAAATCAATATCATACTACATGCCAAACATTGATTCAAAACATGAATTCAACTTTTTATTGTTAAATCAGGATATAGTACCGTTATTGAATTTTGATCAATACTATGGATCATTTGCATTTACATCCTCCGATAGTTTTTTGCAAAGCATCAAAGAACTAAATGGTGTGAAATTAACTTGCAATTTAAGAATGGTCTTAGATACTTTAAATAAAAAGCGTGCTTTGGTTAAACCATCTAGTAGGTCCAACTTGGTGGATTTAACATCTTCATTTATCAGTTTAAATATTGAGAGTAACGTACGTGTTCATCATGTTCATAATAATGATGAAAACTTAGCAGTCGAGAAAGATTCGTCATTACTAAATATCGTAATTGAAAATGTTACTGGTTATAGTCCGGGTCAGCTGGAACAAAAATCTGCTATAACAAATGACATGTTTGTCTATGCCATTCGAAAGTACTTAGTTGGAGAAGAGATTGCCGATGACGTAAAAATTGAATTACTAGACGGGTTTCAAACTGTATTATCTAAACAGCACATTTTAAGCACAGACAAAAGTAAAATAGAGTATTTGTTTGTGCTGGAGGAAAATGCAGACAGTAAAATTACAATTCAGCAGTTGCTTTTTAAGTTGTATGAAAAGTTGGGAATCCACAAACGGCTTAATTATTTGGTTATTGTAGGTGATGGTAAGACATATGACCATTTGGTTCAATTAAAATCTGAATGGAAGAATGAACTTGAATGGATGCTTCCGTTTATTGGTGATTGGCACACCCTGAAAAATTTCCAGTCTGTAATAATGAAGAAATACCTGGATTTGGGTTTACAACAATTTATAGATTTATTACACAGGGGTGCTCTATGTAAGGTAATTGCCACCGCTGGTAATTTTGAGAAAACACACACTTTTTTTCTACAGTTATGGGAGTCTTTGTATAGATATGAACTAAAAATATTTTTTGAAAATAGAAACCATGAAGAAAGTGTTGATATGCCAGATGCCTCAGAAATATTTGAAATCATAAAACAGTTTGCCACTAATCAAGAGTTGTCATTTGATCAGCAGTTTTTAACACTGAAGGGTTTAACAAAGGAACTTCAAACTGAATTTGAGTTTTTTTTTAAAACTGTTTGTGAAAAAAATAGTACCTGGAAAATATGGCATGATTTTTTGCATGAAGACCTATTTATATATGTTTCGCATTACATGTCGATGCGAAGCGGCAACTGGGATTTGAGAAATATGTGTTTAAAACACATGGCTAGAATGTCCCAAGTTACAGGGTCTACATATTACAACAGACTTTTACCCCAACATTTAGCCGATTTGGAGTTTTTTCCAAAAGAAATAGTTAAACATTTTCAATCTGGAGGTTTCACTATGAATGTTAAAGGCTATAATTGGCATTCACAGGCGTTAGATGAAGGACACGAATCATGTATAAATAGAGATATTAAAAAGGTTTTAAATACAATGACAAGGTCCTCACTTGCCAAATTTATTCACTATATGCCATCATGTGCACTGACTCTTTCAAACTTGAAGGATATTTTAGGTATTAATGTTCAACGTTATGAACTGTCATTAAATATGCAACAAGAAATAGAACTAAATATTTTAAAGTATATAGAAAAATTAGAATCTTCTGCTCTGAACTGTGACATAACCAAGACAGAGTCATTAAAGCATTTATTCAATCCAAAGCTGTCCGGGACCGATATGCAACAAAATAACCTGTTGAATTTGATAGAGAAAGCCGATTTGCATTTCAAGCAGTATGTCACCAGTTGCGTGAAATCTACAGAGTATGCATTTGCAAGACAAAAAATTCTGAAATTGACTGGTTTTGGTATTAAAAAACAAACATCGTCTGTTTTAAAAAACACTTTAAAGGATAAACAGCAAGAATTGAAAATGATGAAAGTGATGATTGAATGGTCACAAAGTCAAAATATTCCTATTCAGAATGTGCAACAATTTATCTCATTCCCTAGAGCAATTGCCTCAAGTACTGGGGAAATGTACAATCCTGGTTCAAAATCAAAAATAAAGGATTTGTATCATAGTCAATATCCTGATTGTTTCCCATCAAAACTTAAGTTTGAGGACATTGATTGTTTGATATTTGATGCCATGTTTCTAGTAAACATCCCACCTGTAAGAATGTACCCAAGATTCTCTGAATATGTACAAATTATGTTCCAAAAATATATAATGAGTTTCACAAATATGGGAATAAAGGCAATTTATTTAGCTTTTGATTGTCAAAACATTGATGAACTGTCTCTTAAGATATTTACCAGGAAAAGTAGAGATGGCTTAGAAACTTCAGAAACTGTAACAGTTATTAATAATAATACATGCCTTCCTCCAAATTGGACACAGTTTTTGAGAAATCGTTGCAATAAAAAACTGCTTGTTAACTTCATCTCTCAAGAATTCCTTCAGCTAGGATCTAAACATTTGAAAAGTGATTTAGAATTAATAATTGGTGGTGGTTACAGTGACTCTTCCAATTGTAAAAGAGTATCAGATGGCAGTATTGAAGATATACATTTATACGAAACAAATATAGATGAAGGTGACAGTCTAGTATGGTATTATGCATTTAAATGTCCTTACAAGAACATCGTAATATATTCCCCTGACAATGATATATACCACATAGGTTTACCTAAAATTGCAAACTATCCTGATAAACAGTTTGATGTAATGACTGATTTAATAGAAAGGAAATACATTGCAATGAATAAACTTTGCAAGAGCATAAATGAAGATATAGATTACCGGTGTATGGGTACTGAGACAGAGTGTCACATACTGACCATACTTCAAATGTTTTATATATGCACTGGGTGTGATTATGTATCATATTTTTATGGTCATGGTAAGGCATCATTTTTCAAAACTCTAAACAAACACTTCAAATTTATAAATGGAGAATGTGATGGATTGAAGGGAAATTTAGGTTGCTATCTGGAAATTAACAATTTGAAAGGCTTCAATTCATTTATCCGTTTAATATGCTGCGAATACCTTAAAACTTTCAAATATGCCTTTTCAAATCCAACAACTGGGACTGGTACAACATCTCCTGAATCCTTGTATCTTTCAGTAAAAGATGAAACTTTAACTCAAAATGAAAATCACAAACTATTTTTCAAAAAAATCAGAGAATGTTTAATTTATCGTCAGAATTCTGAAGAGAATTATATCCCTTCTTATGAAGCATTGCATTTTCATTGGAAAAGGTCATGTTGGGTCGGACAAGTATGGAACCAATGCGACTCTAATCAGGTTATATTTCCAGATGTTTGTAACCATGGCTGGAGTATAGATGAAAATCAGCTGAGCATAGTTTGGGATACACCAGAAAACATAGAAAAAGTACATTCAAATGTTAAGTTATGGACAAAAGGTTGTGAATGCAGTAAAATGTGTATAAATAAAACATGTGGTTGCAAGAAACAAAACAAGTATTGCGGTCCGGCTTGTTTTAAATGTCGTGGTGTTTGCCAAAATAGGGTTCTTGAAGCAATTGAAACCAATATCTTAAAAGAAGTTGATACTGTTAATGTCAATGAAGAAATTGATGATGAGTTAGACGATAATGAGGTAGATATAGAGGTTGAAAGTTATGATGATAGAGAAACCATTTTGGATGAAGAACTTCTGTAATTACTTCTGTAATTACAGAAGTAATTACTTCTGTAATTACAGTTTAATTACTTCTGTAATGAAAGTTCATTTCAACCAGATACTGTTACTAGTATAGGGTTGCATATGAATATATGTATATACACGGGATCTGCATAGTAGATGAGACACTCTTAAGATTATGGTATGAGTTTACTATGCATTTCGGGACAGACACCTCATGCTGAAAGAAAGCATTGCCAAACCCACTCGTAACTTAAGCGGCTCTCCCCATTGTCATTTTCTCAGAATGTCTGTCTCAACAAAGAGCTCTCCTTCCAGTCCGCGCCCGTGTTCAAATTGACAGACGCGACCTTGACACTGACCTCAACCTTGACCTTGACTAACGTATCTAAGAAATTCGACCATCAAGAACTAGCTTAAAACTTAGAATAGGACAAACCATATCTAGAAAGGTAGATTATAATATAACAGATACAAAAGGAAGTATATAGTGACATACCGCGCTGGGCGCCCGCATTGGCAAACTTACGCCTATACTGCATAGAAACTTAAACTACACAGTAGTAGGCGGGTCTCCTCCCCATTGTCACCAAATACAGCCCAATAATGTTGGCCGTAGACTATGGGGCACGCAAGTGTACCTGCCCACGCAAATAAGACTAAAAGGGTGAACCAATGTGGGAGTACGGCAGGGAACGAGATGGGTAGGATTTATGTATACAGTATGTATTATAATTATGGTATATATATACACATCGCACGGTGGGGCTGCGCTAACTAATCAATGCCTAAACTATGAAGGAACTACACCTTCATAGTAGGCGAGTCTCTCCACTGACACAAATGCAGCGAGTGGATGCTCGCTGCAGCCAGTGGGGCGTGCAAGCGAAATCAAGTCTAGGCTCGAGTAAGACTTAAAAGATATGGTGGCGCGACAACACTGTGGGGTGTTTTTAGGGATATATGAACATGCATATATGCGTGCATAGCACTATCGAAATCGGTAATATTTTTTCAGTAGAGAAATAGTACTTTATTAGCATAGGTATCTTACAGCTATCTTTTTAGTTAGGACCGAAAAGGTGTCAACACACGAAATTAGGTTGAATTAACCGCTGATGTTGACTCCGCCTTTGGCACATATTTAGGCTTTAAACAGACCTGTTGGCAGGGCCATGTAAACTTCAAAATTCAAAAATACATTTTAAAAAAGTCCAGACTCTATTGTACTCATCTCGGTTTAGGGCACATTGAGTTTGTTGGCGGAGGGACTATAAACCTTAGAACTACACACACACACACACTTGTAATGCCTGATATAAAACTCCAGATTGCCATGTGTCCCTTTAAATACAGATGGCTGGTTCCCACACTTAGTAAAGATATTTCATTGAAAGTGTTTACTACACAGTGCAGAGCACCACAGCTGCAGTGTGATTCATCGTGTAGACAGCATATTACTGTGTAATGTTAGAATTTTTTGACTGCCAGTTTTAATGTCAGTTATGGAGTGATGTAAATATTGGATAACCCGAATTTTATAGTAAGTTTTTCTAGGTATGGTGGCCTTCATTGACTGGTGCACAATTCTGGCATATAATTATATAATATTTCAATGTTATAACTTTTAAAAATAACAATGATCTGTGGTATGAGTCTGTTGGAATTTCACTGGACATAACCCATGTGTAACATGTCCATAGTTGAAGTTTTACCATATTTATAATTTGAAAACATGAAACTTTAGCAACATTTCATTAACGGTGCTCTCTCTTTGGACCGCGCGGATAATTTCAATCCGTTTTGCAAAACGAAAATGCAACTTACACCTGATTGGTTCATTTTCAATCCGTTTCGCGAAACAAAAAACCAACAAATCCCTGATTGGGCCATTTTCAATCCGTTTTGTAAAATGAAAATAAACCATAATTTCAACTAAATGGGGATCGAACATGTAACATGTAAATATACATGTATGATTATATAGCTAATGTAAACATACCAAGATATGGACAAGTCAAAACGCCCTATTACTATAAAACATAGCGAAAGTTAAAAACGATTAGTTGAGTCTAATGTGGGGCTTCATCTGCACGTGGAATAATTTCTGTGATACAATGATAGCCGATGGGCACAATTGATCATCTTGGTTCAATCCCGGGCGGCGCCGCAAACATGCAGTCCTGCAGCTAGGGTGCGAACTGGGGGGTCCGTGTCAGAAAGCTTGAGTCTGGGCCCGTACACTCGCTTAAAACTTAGAATAGGACAAACCATATCATGACAGGCAGAATACAATATAACAGATACAAAAGGTTAGGTAAATAGAGAAGATGTACAGTATAAACTATAAGTATGGTGCACACGGACATTGTAATATGGGCCCATGGCCAAATCCGCCATCCTTCCTGACACTCGGTAGTGACTGGGGTTGTAACTCACCCTGGAACTGGCTCCTGTGAGCGCTGAGTAAGGTTAACGATGAGGACGCGGCACCGGACCCCATATCAAGGATGGTGACAACATTGCACGGTGGGGCCGCGCTACCAAATCAATGCCTAAACTATGAAGGAACTACACCTACATAGTAAGCGAGTCTCTCCACTGACACAAATACAGCGAACGGATGCTCGCTGTAGTCTTTGGGGCGTGCAAACGTATTCTAGCTTAGACTTCAAGAAGACTTAAAAGATGGGGTAGCGCGACACCACTGTGGGGTGTTTTGAAAAAGGGTATATGGACATACGTACATAGCAGGCCAGGCCATAGTTATCATTTAGACAAATAATTTGGTATAAGCATAGGCAAGTTACAGCAACCCGTGAAGCAGTAGAACAATATTAACTAAAAGCAGTATGTACTAAATATTGGCATAGCAAGGTCGACTTACCGACCGTTTATATGAGAGTATATGTGCGCTGGAAAGGGAGAGAGAGGGAATTTGGTGTGCATGTATGTATGTATAGGTGTATGTATGAAAGCATACAATTCTCTTCAGACTCAGACTAGATTATGTTATACACGTACAGGTCTGTGTTTATAGTAAAACTAAATACTGAAATTGAGCAGAAAAACTATGACAGTATTAATATGTACCAGGGCATGTTTACTACTGGGTAAACATATAAAAGAGAATATTTGATGATACTTCAGGCTTTTTATGTAAAACTACATGTACATAACATTGAATATGTCCAAATTCTTTGTCTTTATTTTGTGGTAATTCAATGTAAAAAAATATCTTCATGTGTGTTGAATTTTTACACTTGTACAGTTCAAGAAAGATACAGAGATCATTTAACAGCTGGGATACATTATAGGGAAATACTTCACGAGATGGTAGGCGAGTGGTTCTATTCATGATTCGGATGCGAGGAAATGTAAAAACAAAACACTCCTACCATAGAGTGAAGGATTTTCCTCTAATCAAACCCAACACTTAATAATCTATTTATTACATTTTAAAATGGTTTACAGTGAAAACTTTTGGCATTTGCCAAATTATTTATAAATAGACAACAAAAAAGTCCATTGTTAAAGTCCATTGTTGTTAGAATTTACTTTTAGATTTCCGCAATCCGATAATCCGGTGTGTTTGTTTCTATAAACACTTTTTGTGTCGCCTGCGTAGCATGGCAGACAATTAGGGATCACTTTGTCCGGCATCGTCCATCCGTCACACTTTAACCTGCAACCTAACCTTTCTATAACTTGAAATGTTCATGAAACTTCACACACATCTTCATCTGCTGTTAAACATGTCCAATAACTCTGACTTTCATTCGGACATAGTTATTCCCCCTTTCATAAAACTAACCTGCAACCTAACACGCCTCATTACAAGCCATAACTTAAGAAGTATTTGACTCATGAAGCTTCACACACTTATTCATCTTACCACACACACAGAATATTGTTACCCATGATCAATAACTCTGACCTTTTGGCAGAGTTATGCCCCCTTGTCATAAAACTTTAACCTGAAACTTTGCATAGCTCATAACCATGATAACTTGGCAAAATATTGACCTATGGTCACGAAACTTTATACAGTCCTTCTTTGTCAATTATCCAATGGAGATTTATGCCTCTTTTCTTAAACTTTAACACTTAAAAATAAAAAAACTACTCCATAATTCATGACGGATTGCAACCCGTGTCTTCAAACTTTACAGTTAGATTGTACTTGTTGAAATAAGCACACGGTAGGCGATGCAAGTGCTCCGTGGAACACCCTTCTAGACTTCTAGTTTTATTCAGTGATTCAAAACTTTAAACCTCAGAGTTAATAAATTTTAGCGATTATGAATTTTCTTTCACTGAGATATCCTGGTCTTTCACCCATAGTAATGTAATGAATTTAATTTTTAAAGGCACTGAAGGCAGTCTGGTAAAATTTTATTCTATGCGATGCTTGTTGTTGTATAAATTTTGTATAAAATAATATTAATAAAATTTGGTAATTTAAATTAATGTTGGAACCCGTAACAAATTATTACTTTGAAATTGCCTCAAGTCTCTTTCAACGGACACACAGCAATATTTTTGTTGAGTTGCTGTTTATGTATTAAACCAGCAACGTTTATGTATTAAACCAGCAACTGCTAGGTAAATTAGTAACAAAATAATTAGAAAGAAATCCAGGCTCGTTTGTTTATTTATTTTCCTAAATAAGGTCTGGTAGCGGGGGTGGGGTAGAGAAAATGAAAAATGCCACCAATGTTGCTGCATGTCCAAATATTTTTTGCTCCGTTTGCTCTTTTTATTCCCAGCCGGGATAAAGTTTATTGGTATATAAATATTGATGATACATGTAATGAAAATTATGTATATATAGACAAATTATTTTTGTCTTGTCATTCTTTTGCTGTAAAACTTCTGTTGTAATGAGTAGAACTTTAATGTTTGCAAATTGTTTCGTTAACGAGAAATGTGACACAGGCAGTCATCAATGGTCCTCTATATTTTGTATGTATTATTTATATGTAAAATGTGTATATGTTAATAAAAGGAGGATAGGGTATGGCTATCGGGGGAGGTTTATTACTGTCACGAAACTGTAATGTTCGTCTTTATTAATGCATTAGCTTCAAACGTTTCAATTGAACATTAATGTTTGTTTCAATAAGATCTTGGCTGAGTTTGGCGAATGAGCAGAATTAATGTTTCATATTATTTTACAGAGTATAAGCAAAAATAACATATGTAATATAGAGTTATTGCCCTTGATATATTTTTTTGCCAGACGATCATAGGTGAGTTTTGGCGTATATTTCATAGCAATTTTAAGCTATTTTGACAGCTATTTTAATACACATTGAAATCAGAAGACAAAATTAAATCAGGTACGGCATACGGAACTTTATAAGTTTAAAACAACTCACCCCTCCCACCCCATCCTCTTCAGTTTTTATTGCGTTTTTCACATTTTTTTCCCAGACATTGACAAATAATGTACGCATGTGCGTAGGTGCGTAAGCCCAGCTATGCGCCTGGCTTGTGTACATGATTGTATGCATAAGAGTTGTCCCAGGGTGGATACATAGGAATCCTGGAACCCTGCCCTACCCTTACTTTCAAATAGATTACTATTGTTCTTTAACATGCTTGGATGATAATACTCAAAAAGGTCCTCATCGACCCTAATCGGTGATCTCCGGATTCAGTCCGAATGTGCTATCCACTGGGCCACAGATCGTGTTTCTCCAACAATGATCAAAACCAGTGCACGTGGAGTTGTTGCTCTTGTTAATGAAGAAACAAGCAAATTTCAATTTGTGTGGTAAATTGCCAAGTTAACAGTTCTGATTCTCACCTACCCTTGTTTCAGCATGTGAATGTGATGGTTTCACATATTCGGTCAATAATATTTATATGGCAGTTTGCTTGAATGAGGTTGTGTTCAGTATTCAGAGTTCACAGGCTCTTTTGGGAGGACACTGCCTATTTTTTATTTTTTACATTATTTTATTATATGATTACATTCAGTGTTTTTTTTTTACTTTTGTGGGAAGGGAGTATTGGGTCCCTTTAGAGGGGGAAAAATTTGCCGTGAATTGGACGAAGGGGCAATTTTGACAATGTTAAAATAAAGAAGAACGATAGTATTTTTTATATGTATTAAGTCTCAAGCATTCATTTAATAATAAATTCGCATCAAAAACATGTTTGATGGACATGTTTTGGATGGTCAACTAAGAAACAACAATTAAAAGTTCTCAAAAAGGTGTTTTTTGGAGAGAAAAAATGCTGAAGTTGAACAAGTTTTATTTAAAAGTATTATTATTTCCTATTTTATTTCAAACATCATCAATTGAGAACTATTCGAAGCAAAGGGTTAGGCTTATATTGCCAGTTAAGTGACAGTAATATATGGAGGCCATTATTATTTTTTTTAACCTTGTCAAAGCTATAACAGTGTTTTATTTTTTGTCTAATTTCAGGCCAGTGGTGATGATTCATTGTTATGAATAACATAATGCATGGTTATCAGCTGTCTGTATCATTAAAGGGACACTCAGCAGTCTTGTTGTTCAGTTACTTTTTTGTTCAGTTAATTTTCTACATAGCCTAAATGAACTCCCATATATTATATATTTACAAATCATAATTAACAATTATTTGAATAGCTAAAACAGATCATTTTTGATCATTGTAACTTGATTATTAAATATTTTGAAGTTAATTTCAGCAATAATATTTAAGAGTGACATGTGGCCATTTCATATTAGCGGTCTGTTTTTTCTAGCCACTTGTTTTGTATTTATACCAGCAGTTCATGTACGTACCTCTATTATATATATATATATATATATATGCATTCATAAACTGCAAGTTAATGGTTACTTTATAAGTATTAAATGCAGTTGACATTCAGTTGATACTCACATAAAAACAGAGTTTTTATAAAAAAAAAATGTATGAGTAAAATACTCAAAAACTCAGCTTATCTACAGCTCTGGACTATACTAAGGTCAACAGGCATTTAAAAACGTTTCATTCTTAGTAATATCACACAAATGTTGTTTTTTTCTTGATTTTTTTTATTATTTTTTTTTCTTTCAATTGGGAATTTTTGTCTCAAAAATGGGGGAAAAAATTGGGAATATAGTCCAATAACGGCTTTAAAAATAGGCAAGCAAAAACATTGGCCTCTGAGATGGTATTAAAGGTGTTGATGCGCTATTTTCAAACAAAAAATATTTTAAAGGACTCTTTTTTTAAAAAAACGTGAAAAAGGCTGAAAGAAATATCAAAATGCCATGGGGAAAAAGGGAGATATTTATGACATGTTGAAAATTTGCAAAGAAACATAAATGGAGACAGCCAACTTTAAACGATGACTTCATCGCGCCTTTTTACCATATATGGAATAGTGACAGAATGTCTTAAAGCAAAGCAAATCACTGCAAAAGAAAAATAAGCATAAAATTGATACATTTTACATCTGTATATATTTAGTTTTTATGTCGCATTTTCGAAGATAGGGATCACTTTGTCGTCCGTCCGTCACGAAAACTTTAACTTTGGCTACAACTTTCTCATTTTTTCATCAAACTTTCAATATATACTCATGACAACAGCGACATGACCATACTAAAATATATATAAAGGTCAAGGTCACACTGAAGGTCATTATATGGGTAAATACTATTTTTTTCTTCACAAAACTTATTCAGGCCAGTTTGTCAGGTCATTTACATGTATCTTGGTCCAAAAAAACCTGGTATAAATACTGACAAAGCGATGACAGACGACACACGTGTTCCTCAGAACACCCGTCTAGTTAATCAATTTGCACTGATTTTTTTCTTCTTTAAAATCTATATGCCCTTTATAGTGAAAAGGCACGATGACGTCTTCGATCCAGATGGCCGCCTCATTTATATTGTTTGCAAATTTTCAATCGGTCATATCTTCTTTATTTTTCATGGCATTGTGATATTTTTTTCAGCTTTTTTCGACTTTTTCAGAGCCCTTTTAAATAAATTGTGTTTGAAAATAATGCATCAACCCCTTTAAGTTTATGAATATAAAACATAAAAATATACTAAGCCTATTTCATTTGCTTAATAATAATATGAAGTGAGTATGTAAATGTACTATAATTATATGTCCCGGAAAATCTGCAAGGGAAACAAATTGACTGCTGTTTTCTATATTACTAGTTCTGGTTGAGTTATTTTATTTAGCATTACATGTTATAACTTTACTTATATTAGTTTTAATGGTTTAACACATAATAGTTATGTCTCAAGCATTTCACACCCAATTGTTTCTTTCATTATTTGAGAAAATATAGTCATAAAAAAACAACAAGAAATCATTTAAAAAAATAGATAATTTAAAGGCTTTTCTTGGAGGTCTAGGGTTCAGATTTAAGTTTGACATACTGGTATAACGACAGTCTCTATTTTTGTCGAGCCCGTTTACAGATCTTACAATGCCGTCCAGTGTACGTTTGTTCGTTCAGTTTGTCGGTACGTCCGACTTTCATTTGTTTGTATCTTCGTCATTAATTGCAGGATTTTTACCAAACCACTAGAATATTGCATTATATCATCTAACACCATCTGCAAATGAAGGTGTGACCTGCATTGGACGAAATATAGGTCACTTGCTGTCTCTGCTTTGACATGCTTATCTTGCTTATTTTTTGCTGGATTTCATTTAATGTTACTTAATATATCCATCATCATGTGCAAAGTTTCCGGTCACTGTGACCTACTTTGGAAGAAATATAGAATATGGACTGCTTCACCATGGGGATCAACATGCAGGTTGTGGATTTCTAGTTTAATGAATGAGCCTTAAAAATTCCCCTTAAAAACAAGAAAATTCAGTTTGTACAGTAATGTGTGCTATCCTAGCTTATGCACCAGGGTATATGGTGAATTGAGATTTTAGACCTGAATAGAAGAGAGCTAACATAATAATTTGGTTGATATGGTATATTTATGTATTAACGTTTATTTTGTAAAACTTCTCTTCTACTAGTTCTAGAAAAAGCTTGATGCAACACTTACGGAGTCATTCCGACTTTACAACAAGTTTTTAATTTTCACTGGAATTACATGTATGAAGATATTATTTTAATTCAGAGATATCGAATCTTTATTTTTAGGTTATCATGAATGAGGACATAGTCGTTACCACTAGCTTATCCAGTCGATCAACATACTGCTCGGTGTAATCATTCAGATGGCTTGGTCAACAATTCAGGGGTAATATTTTTTGTGCTCAGAGTTTTAAAAATTGTTTTATCATGCCACTGCCATATTGCCATTATTGGCAGGGTTCGACACTATAAACTTTTATGAGTAGGAAGCCTGCAGGACTTTCTGCCTTTGAAAACTGGTGATGTATTATGGTATGGGGTTGTTCGTCCGTCCGTCTGTAAACAATTCACGTTCCGCATGATAACTGCAGCAGTACATGTACCTTCATGAACTTCATAGGTACATTGCCCTAGGTGAGAGGAAACAATGTGATGCTAATAAACTATAAAACTAATTAGTAAAATGCATGTTAAGCAGTGGTCTTCTGGATTAAAGTGTCCTATTATTTGTAAAAGGAATGCCTAATTTAACACAGGTGGAAACTCACATGTTGTATCGTCAACTTGTATGAGTTTTATGTGATAAATAGAATTTCACATTATCTTGCTCCAAAAAAAATGCAAAAAAAGAAAAGAAAATGCCTACCGACCTACCCAATTTTTTATTAGAGCATGCACTAGGAAACACCTATTTTCTTTTTTGTCTAACACCTACATTCAGGCCGACCATAACAAATTGTTGATTTGCTGAACATTTCCCTTTTTTTTTGTTGCTATCTTCAGTATATTTTGCTTTATTTTCTTGTGTTTACTGCCAGTGGCAAAAAAAATAATTCACCTACTTACCTCATTTATGAAATCCTGGGTCTGGAAACAGCAACAAATACTTTTTTTAAGGATGGCCTCTTGTGTTTGGGGTCAATACTAAGTAGGTCAAAGGTCAAGTTCACCATGACTGTATATATGGAAATACACAAAAGAAAAATGGTTTCTGCTCAAAAAATTTGCATTTGTTTAATTGACATTAAAGTTTTACATTAAGATCTTTATTTATATTAAGGCCGTATTAACTCAGATATGAGATACCAGAATCCATGTACTGCTTTTAAACTTCTTAACACCTAAACATCTACATGTATGCCAGCAGTATTCTATTCACTGGGCCAGCCATCCACATTATAATTATAATTATTTTGTGAACATATTACGAAATAAATATTGATTAACCCTTTAAAAGCCCGTTTTGAATGTATGATGGACTTTCCTTTCTTTTAATTTAGACCATTCCATTTATGTTACAAAGGGGTGTTTTGGAGACATGACTGATGAGCGGCTGGACATTGTAAACCCAGATCAGCCTGTGAGTTACTCTGGGTTAAAATGGATGCAAAGGCTATTGTAATCGCCCAAAAGTAGAAAATGTATCATGTTATGAGTTCTAAAGTGTTCCATGTATTTCAGAGTCAGAATGCAATCTGTTGGTCTGGAACAGCATGGTGAACTATGCTGATGTCTTTGTCACTACCTTTGTATCAAGATGGTTGAGGATTATAAGGAATGGTATGTATTTTGGTTTTTCAGATAGGTCACATAAGGTTAATAGCCTCTATCCAACTTAGTGTTTACCATAGGTTAAGGCCATCCGTAAAAAATTGTAGCTCACTCCTCACTCTAGCAAACAAAAAACAATAGCTCTTTTACTTATCATTTTGACTGGTCATTAATTTTATGCTATAAACTATATTATGCCTAAATGGTTTTACTTTCTAACAATATTGTTAACTAGAAGGGTATTATTGAAGCACTTGCATATTAAATACTGCCAGTGCTTCAAAAGTTTACTGGCATTTTGCCAGTAAAACAGCTTAAATTTGAGCCCTGCTTTAACTTAAAATTGAAACTGGGGTATTCTTCACCTTAGCGATAGTTCTAGTTTACTATATTATCTAGAAATGCATTTGTGTCTGTGCCCCTTTTATAGTGCATTTGTGTTTATATGTTCAGGGCCAGTCTGTAGTGTCACAGTTCTGATTGAAAGCGGGATTTCGGTTTCGTTTGATTGTACACGTTATGTATTTCATGTATTTCTAAATAATAAAAATATTATCTTGAAAAGTTATTTGGTCTGTTATATAACATGAAATGCTCTTATGACTGATGCCTATTGATTTTGTGATCAAAATTGGATCACTGAGCAGTTTCTCAACTGTCCTCATGAAACTTGAGATATGCTCGAGTTGGAGCAGATGCAATGGTTCAAAATCAGTCTTTAAACTTGTATGTTTACTACATCACTTCTAAGATGTCCACCGGCATCCATTTTTGTTTGTCAATAATGGAATGGACTTGGATAATAATTCTTTGGGGCCCATTTTATTAAACATCTTTTGATCATATCAAAATTAACTTTCTTCTACCATATCAATGTAAAGCATATATAATAATTAAAAAATGTGTTGAAATAGCAGGCCAGTCAAAAGCATACACAATTATATTTATATATTGATTTTAATGTAGTTGTTAAGGGAAAATACCCAAAGAATTTAAGATTTTCACTTACAATGAAAATAATGGTCAGATATTTAATAATACGGGTCACAGGTATCATGTTGATGTGATCTTCATGAGCTGCAGAGAACATATTCACAGTGTTGTCGTATTCACAGTGTTGTGATATTGAAAAGGCACTTTGTGCAATATTCAGTATAACTGCCAGTGATATTGCTGTCATACTTCATTCAGAAAAGCATTAAACATTCTCTAGTTAAAGAATAAAAAAGTTCTTGCTATTGTATAATGCATTTAAGGATATTACAATAAAACACATGGGACTCCAGGAAGGCACTTTTGAAATTGAACACACCCATAGATGAGAACCACATTTCAATCACCCGTAGATCTTTATTAAATTACCATCCTGGGGTCCCGGGTCTGTTTTAATGGAATAGCCCTTAGTGAAACTAGCAGGTTCATGAAAGGATCAAAGGCTTAAAAAGGACCTTGTTAGCTCGACTGATCAGAGATCAGCAGAGCTTATGCCGTGGTGCGTTGTCCGTCCGTAAACTTTTTTTTTGTAGCGACTACTCTTCTGAAACTACTGAATGGATTTTCATGAAACTTTACAGAAATGTTGACCATGAAGTCTATTTGATTCTAGCAAAAAGTCATGTTGATGTGAAATCCAAGATGGCCGCCAGATCTAAAAATAGGTTTTTAAAAAACAACTTTGTAGCGACTACTTCTTGAAAACTATAAGTGATATTGATATGGGACTTTTTCTAAAATGATCAGCATGACATGATGTTGGTCCTTGCCGAAAATCGTTTTGATTCAACGTTAAACATGGCTGCCAGCGGCCATCTTTGTTTACATAGAGTTATATAATGAAAACTTGTAGCGACTACTCCTCTGAAACTACTTGACGGATTTTCATGAAACTTCACAGGAATGTTGCTCTTGATGTCTAATTGATCCTAGCAAAATTCAGGTCGGCCGTAAATTCAAGATGGCCGCCACGGCTAAAAATAAATTTTCAAAATACAAGTTTGTAGCGACTACTTCTTGAAAACTATAAGTGATATTGATATGAGACTTTTTCTAAAATGATCAGCATGACATGATGTTGGTCCTTGTCAAACATTGTTTTGATTCAACGATAAACATGGCTGCCAGCGGCCATCTTTGTTTACATAGAGTTATATAGTAAAAACTTGTAGCGACTACTCCTTTGAAACTACTTTGCGGATTTTCATGAAACTTTACAGGAATGTTGCTCTTAATGTCTAATTGATCCTAGAAAAATTTCAGGTCGGCTAGAAATTCAAGATGGCCGCCACAGCTAAAAATATATTTTTAAAAAAGAAGTTTGTAGCCACTACGTCTTGAAAACTATAAGTGATATTGATATGGAACTTTTTGTAAAATGATCAGCATGACATGATGGTTATCAGAGTCAAACATTATTTTGATTTGAGTTTAAACATGGCTGCCAGTGGCCATCTTTGTTTACATAGAGTTATATGATGAAAACTTGTAGCGACTACTCCTCTGAAACTACTTGACGGATTTTCATGAAACTTCACAGGAATGTTGCTCTTGATGTCTAATTGATCCTAGCAATATTTCAGTTCGGCCGGAAATTCAAGATGGCTGCCATGGCTAAAAATAGATTTTCAAAATACAAGTTTGTAGCGACTACTTCTTGAAAACTATAAGTGATATTGATATGGGACTTTTTCTAAAATGATCAGCATGACATGATGTTAGTCCTTGTCAAAAATCGTTTTGATTCGATGTTAAACATGGCTGTCAGCGGCCAACTTTGTTTACATAGAGTTATATAATGAAAACTTGTAGCGACTGTTTCTCTGAAACTACTTGACGAATTTTCATGAAACTTCACCGGAATGTTGCTCTTGATGTCTAATTGATCCTAGCAAAATTTCAGGTCGGCCGGAAATTCAAGATGGTCGCCACGGCTAAAAATAATTTTTCAAAAAACAAGTCTGTAGCGACTACTTCCTGAAATCAAAATCAATCAGTAGAGCTTCAAGGTCATTGACCTCTTGTTTTTTTAGCATTTGAGCAAGGTGAAAGGTGAGCTATTGGGATCACTCTGTCCATCGTCTGTCATCATTCCATACATAATGCAGAATATCAAAGAAAAATGTGTAATTAAAAAATATGCAAGGTTTGAAAGTCGAAATGATACTGGATTGTTAAACCGATGCTAAAAAATGTTTGTGCTTGATAAACCACACGATTGTCGTGTGTCCCTTTAATATTTCCCAAAACCTTGCAACCATGTTTTCAAGAACAGATAAAACAACTTTAATACCAATTAGACGAAGTTTCAATCATTGACACCTCATATTTCACCTATGAAGATAATTTCACGTTGCTATCATAATGAAACTTAGTGTCCTTTTGAAGACATTCTGATTGTAACAGAACACACCTTTGAACAGATCAGTTTTTAGCTCTACTGGCCAAAGGCCAGGAGGGCTTATGCGATCACTTTTCGTCCGTCGTCCGTCTGTTAGCAATTTAAAATCGACATCTCCTCTGAAACCGCTTGAAGGATTTTGATGAAACTTCATCACAATGTTACTTGGGAGGGCCCCTCTGAGATTTGTTTTTTTTTTGCGGCCGCCAGTCATCCAAGATGGCCGCCATGGTTAAAACTAGGTCAAATTTAAGGAAATTTCAAACAACATCTCCTCCGAAACCACTTATTCCATTCTACTGAAATATCATATACATGTTCCTTGGGTTGGTCTCTATCAAGTTTGTGTTTTTCGTTATCGTCAAATAATCAAAATGGCCGCCACGGCGACCCAAAGTTTAAATAGAGTTATATAGGAAAAGGTTAAAAATTACATCTTATCTGAAACCGCACGAAAGATTTTTATGAAACTTAAGCACTGATATTTGGGATAGTTCCTCTCAGATTTGTTTTTTGCGGCCGCCATTCGTCCAAGATGGCCGCCATGGCTAAAACTAGGTCAAATTTAAGGAAATTTCAAACGACATCTCCGAAACCACTTATTCCATTCTTGTGAAATATCATATACATGTTCTTTGGGTTGGCCTCTATCAAGTTTGTGTTTTTCGTTATCGTCGAATAATCAAAATGGCCGCCACGGCGACCCAAAGTTTACAAAGAGTTATATAGGAAAAGGTTAAAATTACATCTTCTCTGAAACCGCCGGAAAGATTTTGATGAAACTTAAGCACAATGATATTTGGGAAAGTCTCTCTCAGACTTGTGTTTTTCGCGGCCGCCTCTCATCAAAGATGGCCGCCATGTCTAAAACTAGGTCAAATTTAAGGAAATTTTAAACGACATCTCCGACGAAACCACCGATTCCATTCTGCTGAAATATCATATACATGTTCCTTGGGTTTGCCTCCATTAAGTTTGTGTTTTTTGTTATCGTCGAATAATCAAAATGGCCGCCAAGACGACCCAAAATTTACATAGAGTTATATAGGAAAACATTAAAAATGACATCTTCTCTGAAACTGCTTGAAGGATTTTGATGAAACTTAATCACTGATATTTGGGATAGTTCCTCTCAGATTTATGTTTTTTGCGGCCGCCATTCGTCCAAGATGGCCGCCATGGCTAAAACTAGGTCAAATTTATGGAAATTTTAAACGACATCTCCGACGAAACCACTGATTCCATTCTACTGAAATATCATATACATGTTCCTTGGGTTGGCCTCCATTAAGTTTGTGTTTTTTATTATCGTCGAATAATCAAAATGGCCGCCATGACGACCCAAAATTTACATAGAGTTATATAGGAAAACGTTAAAAATGACATCTTCTCTGAAACTGCTTGAAGGATTTTGATGAAACTTAATCACTGATATTTGGGATAGTTCCTCTCAGATTTGTGTTTTTTGCGGCCGCCATTCGTCCAAGATGGCCGCCATGGCTAAAACTAGGTCAAATTTAAGGAAATTTTAAACGACATCTCCGACGAAACCACTGATTCCATTCTACTGAAATATCATATACATGTTCCTTGGGTTGGCCTCCATTAAGTTTGTGTTTTTTGTTATCGTCGAATAATCAAAATGGCCGCCACAACGACCCAAAATTTACATAGATAAAATAGAAAAACGTTAAAAATGACATCTTCTCTGAAACCGCTTGAAGGATTTTGATGAAACTAAATCACTGATATTTTGGATAGTTCCTCTCAGATTTGTTTTTTGCGGTGTTCTTGATGTGAATTTATTATAGTAAGGAATAATTCTAAGAAAAAAAAAAATCACCTACAGTCCTACCCTACCCTACCCTAATTTTTTGGGGAACAAGACCAGAAATCGACCTTTGTTTAGGGAAAGTACCTCTTGCCCAAAGACACATAGATGAAACTCAGTGGGTCCACCGGATTTAAAGTCCACTGAGCCACAGCCACATAACAATTTCTTTTTATTGCAATCATGTTGGGTCCAGAGATCTTACATTTATTAAAGGAGGTACTACCAGGTTCATCTGACTTTGTGGCTAAATTTGTTTAAACAATAAAAAGCTATGAAATGACAAATTTAACAGGAAGTGGTTCAAAGATACAAACAATAATTAAGATTGATAAACGACATTAAATCTTATCAGGCCATACAGGAATTCCAAGTTTTAAATAGCTGTCGTATTGATCACCAGGGCCCGTATTCACAATATTACTCCAGTCGAAATTTAAGATTTTTACAAATTTTCAAATATCATTATTAACCTGTCAGCGACACTAAGGTGCATCTATTTTAAGATAACTTTTTAGCTGCGGGTTTTATTAACACAGCATTATTAAAAATATAAAGAAGAATTTTTAAAACGATAGAAAAAGGTGTTAATTTTTTCTATAATTTTGACAGGTCAAGATATCGCTAACTTGCTAAGCGATACTTACAAAAGATGCTCACATTTTTTTTTGCCAGCAAGTTTAAAATCGCTTACATTGGTGCATAACCATAGTTAGGAAATACCTTTCTTCGGGTTGTTTATTTTATATGTTCAGTGTCATTTCTTTTGTTGATTTATGTCTCATTTAGTTGATTTTTATCAATTTAATACACAGAAATTGTGTATTTAAACAATTCTAAAATAACTCTGATGTACTCCCCTTAAATTTTAAAGGGTTTTGTATGAGTGTGTGTTTGTACGATTTCACACAGGATGTGTTTCAACACCTTTCATTTTCTGACAAATCTTATTATGTTAGGCCTGGGTTTCCCAACAACCAAAGTGCAGATTCTGCTTGAGAATTATTAAAAAAAAGCATCTCCACACCCTCCCCCAGCATTCTCTTCGTTTATTGTGCTTTGGATTATTTTTCTATTTTTAAACGTTCATTTGACCAACAGTAAGCAAAAACAAACGATACTACTAGGCCTACTAACCTTAAAAAATAAAGCAAAAAAAATAATTTGGAGAAGACCCCTCAAAATAATCGATCTAAAATCAACCAATGGGAAGCCTTCAAATATGTCTATCGATTCAATAAAATTGTCAGTTTTTCACACGATGTGTTAGAAAATAGACCAAAAGATATAGTTTCAAGTGCTTGTAAGTCATTGTAACAAAAAGGGTAGCATACTTTTTAAGTTGCTTCAATAGCATATGTAAACAATATATAGCTATAGAATGATGTCGGTGCGTAAATCTCCGATAGAAATGGCCTTGATTTTGCGATCGGCAAAATGGAAAACCGCTTTTTTACGAGTTTGAAGCCACTTTTTTAAATAATTAACAACACTTTTGTATTTTTTATTGTGTAATGGCATTTGTTTCACTGGTAAAAATATCCCAAATGCAAAGATCCATCCAAATTACGTTTGAAATGTTTTAGATATCCGTTTTCCGTGGACTTTTTCAATACAAAATGGCGTCCATTGAACGGATCGATCATTGGGGCTCAATGCGGGGAACTACTTTTGTGGTTGTCAAGCGTGGTTGCGATATTTGAAAGATGTAGGAAAATATCAAGGCTGCTCCTGTACTGCATAAGTCAGCATGCATGTAAATAATACGTCACCACGTGTGTAGATAATACATCAGCGCACGTCTAACTAATACATCGGCGCGCGTGTAGATAATGCGTCATCATACGTGCGAAAAATACGCCAGTGGCGTGTAGATCATGCTTCAGCACGCGTGTAGATAATATGTCACCCTGCATGTAAATATACGTCATCGCGCATGTTGGTAATGCATCACTTTGCTTGTGAAAAATATGTCAGCGCGCATGTAGATAATGCGTCAGTGCCCATGTAGATAATCCGTCACCGTACATACGTCAGCACGTGTGTAGATAATGCGTCACCGTGCGTGTAAATAATTTGTCAGCACACGTGTAGATAATGCGTCACTGTGCATGTGAATTATAATAAGCGTGCGTGAAGATAATGCGTCGCTGCGCGTGTGAATAATACGACAGCGAGCGTGTAGATAATCCGTCACCATGCATGTGAATAATACTCAGCGTGCGTGACGATAATCCGTCACTGTGAATGTGAATAAAACGTCAGCGCGAGTTTACTTTACTTTACTTTAAACATATTTTATTGCTTTTTACATAATACAGCAAAAGGGTTGGGCCACAAGTTATACCAACGTTAGATTCGGCCCTCCCCAACAACAAATAATATACATATAATGGATAAGATGGCAATAAGTTTGTTCAAAGCATAAGTCATGCTATTTATCTGAATTCATTGTTTGACAACACAGATCCCTGGTCCCCCTCCTGTCCGGAATCAAAAGAAATACAAATATATCTAGTTCCTATCAAAACGTTTCGTATCCTTCATAAAAGTTTGAACGTGCTTAAAAATAAAAATGTTCTCTTCGTCTGAATGACTATCTTTCCCTTGTAACAACGTATTAATGCTTAAAGGATGGAGATGACGGGTTACACGAAAGAGAAGAAGCCGTTCATTTGTATAGGAAGGACATTGCATAAAATAATGTTCGGCATCCTCTCTTTCGTGGTCACAGTTCTCACATCTTGCAGATGGTCTTAATTTGTTTAAAAATAGGTCATAGTTAAGATTACTACAATTGTTTCTCAGACGAGAATGTAAAACAGATAAAAACCGAGAGCCAGTTGTGTAAAAACAAGGTATTTTAGATGGTTTAAAACAATGGTTAGTTAGTTGACTTTTGAATGAAGTAAGTGTATCAGAATTACGAATGTGTTCGGGAAGATTATTCCACAAATTAATACATGATGGAACAAATGAATTTCTGAAAAGTTCTGTTCTTGTATTAAAAATATTATAATCGTTACGGTTTCTTAAGTTATAAGGTGTAGAAAGTCCTACAATTTCAGGGAAAAGATTATTTAAATATTCAGGGGTAATTTCTTTTTTTATTTTATAAGCAACGATAAGTTTTTGATATTTACGCCTTTCTTCAAGAGAAAGCCAACCTATTTCTTTATATAAATTTCGAAGTGAAACAGATCGGGTTAACCCAGTAACAATACGAGCGGCTTCGTGTTGTATTTTTTCGAGATTATCTTTTTCATAGTTAGTGCAACTATCCCAAACAGATAGATTCTAAAATTGGCCGGAAGAATGTAATGTATATTTGGTTAAGCGCTTTTCTGTTGACTGTAAACTTAATTTTTCTCATCATTCCTAGAACCTTAGAAGATGAGTTTATTACACAATTAACATGTTCATGCCATTTTCCGTCGCTACTTAGTGTAAGACCCAAGTGCTTGTGATGACTTACAAATGTGACATTAGTATTGTTAAACACTAGAGAGGGAAACGCGAGTGTAGATAATCCATCACCATGCATGTGAATCATACTCAGCATGCGTTAAGATAATGCACCGCTGTGCGTGTGAAAAATACGTCAGCATGCGTGTAGATATTCCGTCAACATGCATGTGAATAATACTCAGCGTGCGTGAAGATAATGCGTGACAGTGCGTGTGAATAACTTAGAGTGCGTGTAGATTGTGCGTGTGAATAATACTCAGCGTGCGTGAAGATAATGCGTCAATGTGCGTGTGAAAAACTCAGAGTGCGTGTAGATCGTCACCGTGCGTGTGAATAAAACGTCAGAGCGCGTGTAGCTAATACATCACCATGCATGAGAATAATACGTGCGTGAAGATAATGCGTCAGTGTGCGTGTGAATAACTCAGCGTGCGTGTAGATAATGCGTTACCGTGTGTGTGAATAATACGTCAGCACGGGTGTAGATAATACGTCACAGTGTGCGTGAATAATACGGAAGAGCGAGTGTAGCTAATACGTCAGGGTGCGTCTGAATAATCCGTCAGCATGAGTGTAGATAATGCGTCACCGTGTGTGTGAATAATTCCTCATAGCGAGTGTAGCTAATACATCAGCGTGGGTGTGAATCATATCATCTCCGTGGCCGAATGGTTAACGATGTTACTTTGTAAACCTTCGCCTCTCCCCGCTGCGGGTTCAAATCCCACTGGGAGCTCGACTTGTAAGTGAGGAAGTGTCGAATCTTACGGATGGCGGGAGGTGTACAGTACTGGCTCTACCCAGGAAAAGTGGGTGATCTGCCTCCACCACAAACAATCGATCGTCATATATAACCTTACATGTGTTAAAATGACGTAAAACAACATGCAGAATAATACTTCAGAGCAAGTGTAGCTAATACGTTACCGTGCGTGTGAATAATACGTCAGCACGAGTGTAGATGATCCGTCACCGTGCATGTGTATAATACGTCAGAGCGAGTATAGCTAATACGTCACCGTGTGTTAGAATAATACGTCAGCATGAGTATAGATAATACGTCACCGTGCGTGTTAACAATACGTCAGAGCGTGTGTAGCTAATACGTCACCGTGCGTGTGAATAATACGTCAGCATGGGTGTAGATAATGCATCACCGTGCAAGTGAATAATATGTCAGAGCGAGTTTATCTTCACCGTGCGTATCAATAATACGTCAGCACGCATGTAGATAATACGTCACCGTGCGTGTGCATAATGTGTCAGCGCGCGTGTAGATAATGCCTCACCTTGCGTGTGAATAATACGTCAGCACGCATGTAGATAATACGTCACCGTGCGTGTGAATAATACGTCAGCACGCGTGTAGATAATGCGTCACCGTGCGTGTGAATAATACGTCAACACGTATGTAGATTATACGTCACTTCACCGTGCGTGCGATTAGTACGTCAGCAAGGGTGTAGATAATGCATAGCGTGGAATGATGACCATTCTGCGTTTATATAAACGATTTAAAAGAACTAGTAACCCTTCGTTTATTATTTATTGGACAGATGGTATGCATAATCCCTGTAGGTTTGACCCGATTCCCAGACATTTCAAAACCGTCCCGAATTCTAGTAATCACCATGAAATGGCCGCAATGACCGAAACACGCAGGACAACCGAAAGGCGAAAAAACGACAGAACATAAAGACGACAGAACAAAAAGACGACAAATGAAGCGCGAAAAGATAACAGAAAGAAAAGACAAAATAATGACATAACGAATAGACGACAGATTAGAAGCGAAAAGACGACAGAAGGCCATACACAATAACGAAAAGACGACATTATCAAATGGCGTCTTTTCGCGGTTGAAGTGTCGTCTTTTCAAGTGGCGTTCTGTCGTTTGTTTACCCTTGAAATGTCGTCTTTTCGTTCTGTCGTCTTTTCACGGCGAAATAACGAAAAGACGACAATATGACAAATGTCAGAAATCAGCCATGATATATTTCTGTGTTGTTAGTTTTGTCTATTCTTACATGGTAATTATAGCGAATTATGTTACTGCTCACGTCTATCATCGCCCTACTCACCAACCATCTACCCAATTATAAAAACAAAATTTTACTTGTTTACTTAAATATTACATTCACATCAATTCTCCCCCGTCCCCCCTCCCCCTCTCTCCCGATATCACCCCTTCACACCCTTTCACAAACTCACGATTTGAGCACACGCGCGTGCGTGCTTGTGGGTGTGGTATCTATATTGTAAATGTTTCTTAGTTTATATTGGCATTCCACAATTTATGTTTTATCCATCTCTCTCCAAACATTTTATTTCCTCATTTTTTCCTCAATTGTCTGTGTTATTGATAGCGTAGGTACATAGTACATAACTTTGCCCATCTCTGTGTTATCTCCTCCCTCTTCAACAATACTTTGTGCCTTATGTTTCATAATGTTCTATCTTGTTTATGTATATTATTTAAGGGTACACATGACATAAAAATCATCACCGATACCCTTTAACTCCTTACCAGTCCCCACCCCCCCCCCAACCCCAATACAGACACACACAGACACACACTCCACACTTCACCTTTATTGTATTCCTTCAAATGTCCTCTTTCTCATTTATTCTTATTGTTGAAGGATATATCTATGTTATTTCGTTGATTGCTCGTATAAAGAGCGATGCCTTATTTTTTTATGGTAAATCATGAGTAAAATGTGTTGTTCTTTGAAGAATGGAAATGTCGAGCTGCATTGTTCTCATACATCTCTTCTTATGTTCTCTAAATGATCTTGTTGCCGTGTAGCTCACAACGGATTCTTCTAATGCCTGTGATGTCATTACTGGCTTGTACATTCGGTTGATCTATTTTGTTACCTGGTTTGCTGGAACCTTGCTGAAGTGATTATTGCTTTTTTAACAACGAACTGTCCTATTGTTTGGGGCGCTTGTTTCAGCCAAAGTTTTTTAGGACTTTTAAGATCAAATTTATCTACTACCTATATAAGTTATATATCAGTGGAACAGACATTTTTAGTGGTAAATAAAAATACCATACTTTTCAAAATCGGTTGAGAAATAAAAATTTCATGTGCGAAAGTTGATTTTGATGGGTCATTTTCAATGCAAAATTCTGCTGCATGAAAAATTCGAAAAATATAATTTTTTAGATTTTTTATTCAAAAATAGTTTTAAATTGTTGGATATTACTACATTAAGACACCCTGAAAGTTTTATAACAAAATATCAAGTTGTACTGAAGTTATTTGACATTTTGTAATTTTGTGCTGTCCCACCAACAAGGAATTTACATTGGAAAAGTCCCATCACAAAATTATCTTTGCTGTAATATATTTATTTCTCAACTGATTTTCAAAAGTAAAGTAGTTTTATTTACCACTAAAATTGCCAGTTCTAATGATATATGACTGATGTACGTATTATTTAAATTGCTCGAGTTACTGCAGAAAAACCTTTGGCTGAAACAAGCGCCCCAAACAATAACTCCTGAGTTATCATTTTCAATTCTGACAAATATAAGAGATCCCGTTTTGCGTAGTTTGTGGAGATCGTATATTTTCATTCAAGAGAAAGCATTGATGTGAACGGCACCAATCCGCTTCAACTTTTGAGTTCTGACCAAGTATGTTGGATATTGCAAACGAGACAGACAGACAGACGATAGTAAAAGAAAACTGAAGGAAGGACTGACAATTGAACGATAAGTCAGCAATACTAGGAAATTAATTACTAATTAAATATGGATGAAAGTATTCTTCTTAGGTTCATTATTTACAGTTGTATGTATAAATGCACATTGAATTCCGTACGGAAGGATATTGAAAACATGAGTGCAACATTGTTAGAAAATACGCCTGTCGTGAAGGGAATGAATGGAGAGTTACTTAAGTTTAGATTACAGTTACAAGTTATTGTGCCTACTTCGTTCAATTCAACCATTAAATGGACAATAACTCTAGGGGTACAATGATCGGATCTAGCTGGTTATCAAAATTGTAGAGATTTCTTTCGTCATAAGCATTTTGTCAAAGTTTCGTTATTTTTCTTTTACAATTACTCAAGTTATTGAGCAATCAGTGTCTATTTCAACAAATGTCACCGATTAAGGAGCAATAACTCCAGTGTTACTGATGTGATCTGGTTGTTTATCGAATACGACTGAGATATTTTGGCCATTAGCATTGTATCCATGTTTGGTTAAAATTAAATAGTAAGTATTCAAGTAATAGAGCAGACATTGTCATTTTCAACCATTTTCACTAAAAACGGGAGATAACTCTGTCAAAAGGTTCGTGTAATAAATCCATCAATGGGCCTGTCCATCTATAGACAGAATGTTTTCACTCTGTAAAGTTAAACTCAGTGAGATCTTATCATAAAGGAAATGTTCTTGTCATCTCTGTAATTTGATAAATATTAAGCAAATTTAATTAAATTAAACAAATTCTATAATGTTATCCAACTCAACACTACGGTGTGTCGCATACTAAAATCAGGTTGGTATCGGCATTATCAATGTCATAATTTGGGTACACATGTCATTGAATATCCTTATATAATTCTCCACTCGGTACTTTATGTATCTAAACATGACTGTGTGTCGCATAATCAAATCAGGTTCGTATCTACAAGGTCAATGTCATTGAATATCCTTATATAAATCTCCACTCAGTACTAAAAATCAGTAAAACCGTTTTACATGTATGTATCTAAACAGGAATGTGAGTCGCATAATCAAATCAGGTTGGTATCTACAAGGTCAATGTCATTATTTAGAGTCAAAGGTAATTTTATACGAGATACGATATATTACTTTGGAATATATTATGATACTTCGAATGTAGAACATTTATACTGCTCACTTCACTGCATGTACAGTAGTTATAAAAGTCGAACTGAAAATGTAGCATTCACAGAGCATAGTCATAGCTATCATTCAACTCAAAGACAAAGAGCAACGAAGGTCAAATTGAGCAAACGTGCACAGATGAAATGTGCATGTCAAACCATTTTTGCATGGGTCGATGCATCAAGTTCATTTTCTACAAGACGTGTAGCCAACATCAAAACCGCCGTTTGCAGCAAGCGCTATCTTGGGGCACATTGAACTGCAAATCGATCAGACATATGGAGATAACGAAAAATATAGTACGTGAATGTATACTCAGGTAATCTCGAACAAACCATAATCGAAGTGTTGTTCCCGCGTTTGCCACAAACACCGTCCATAGAGCAAGACAGCGCAGTTTCGTTTTCTTCTCATATGATTCTGCAAACTGGAATCAATAAGGAAAACATTCTCTTAAACAAGGTCACTAAGATACAATTACTGAACAGATGATCACATGAAAGAAGCAAACAAATACGAGAGAAAAATAGCAGAATCGCTTTTTTTTAGTCTGTTCATGACAGGTAATATAAGGTGCAACACCTCTCACGACTTACCCCCCGTCCCAACTAGCACCGGTTTAGACGGTATTCTACTTTAAAGCCACACATATTGAGATTAAAGATACCAAAGAACCATTATGAAATAACACTACTGATTTATAGTCGGAGCGACGTTTGACAGCCGCCATACAGCGCTAAAGAAACGCTAGTGTAAATGTCAATAAAAACTGGAAAGAGGATCCCTTGAAAGCCACAAACACAAACAAGAGAGAAAATTAGCATACTCGATTTTTTGGGTCTGTACATGTGCGGTAATATAAGGTGAAACACCTCTCACGCCCCCTAGCACCGGTTTAGGTGGTATTCTACTTTAAAGCCACATCGATTGGGATTAATGATTACCAAAGGAAAGTATGTAATAACACTACTAATTTATAGTGGGAGCGACGTTTTATAGTGCTAAAAAACGCTAGTGTGAATGTCAATAAATAGTATTACCTGATCTCTTTTATAAATGCTATATCGTCATTTCTTGCTAATTCACTAAGGAAAAGACTGTTCACGGTGAAAACGAACTGTTACCGGGCTTTAGTTTCGACTGTTTCCCTCACGTGCTGGAATTTCCCCGATTACTATTCGTGGCGGGCGAAAAATGCCGAATTTTCCCACACATTGAACATTTCCGAACTGTCACGGAAATTGTCGGAAAATTTACAAGCGTCTAAGCGCTAAGTGATTCTGATTATTCAGCAGACGTAAATAAAGCTGATGGCTCGCTTTGAAGATATTTCCGAGATGTTTTTGTGTGTAAAATATTCTTCCAATCATTTGCTTTTTTCACCATAGGTTCCCATTATAAAACAAATTTTCATTTTCAATGTTTCGTACAGTAACATTAATCAGGTAATAAAACAGTTATCACATGTCTATCGGCCTCGGGAAACAATTCACACTACCATCCCCTCCACCTCGGGAAAACAGTTTTGACTGTTCCCCAAACACACATGTGATAACTGTATACTGCAAAGAGGATCCATTGGAAGCAAGTAAGAGAGAAAAGTAGCATACTCGGTTGTATTGAGTCTGTTCATGAGAGTTAATATAAGGTGAAACATTTTGACACTAAATAAGATAGTACACATAAGCTCTGTATGTATAACTTACACAATGTGACGTATGAGACAATGAGCAGATGTTCGATAGTAGTGTGCACTAAGAGATGCTCAACGGTCGTCAGAGGCCGACAGTAACTATTAAGCTAGCATTATTTGACATCATTATCCGATTAAAATTCTTACTTTGAGGCATGCACATCAGCAAAGAAGAAGAAGACAAACTGCTAATAGCAAGCTGTATCGTTGTTTGGTCAGGCAATGTGTGTTTATCAGGCGCTTGGTTGCCTCTGTTATTCAAGGTGTGACATATGTTGTTGTTAACTTGGAATGTATTTTTCAGACAGTTGGTTGATATCGTTTCCAATCTGTTTTATTTCAGTATGTACATGTATGTGTGTATGAGGTTAAACGACGCTTTTAACAATCTCAGTCATATCAAGACAGTGTCTACTCGTAACAGGGAGCTCAATGTCCATCTGTATAGTACTGCCACTTTGAAACCCCACGCCAAAGACACATGCCAAGATACCCCGCAGAGGTCACATTTAATATACCGACCACGGGCCGACCAGTCCTAGTACTTCCCTTATATGATAAACGTAAAGCAATGGAGCTACTAGTACCATTGTTGTGACGTGTTTGGTATGACCCGGCCGGGTTCAAATTATACAACCTTCCGCATGATACCACTATTTCAGAGATTTAGCTTCCTTTGTCGATGGATTATTTATAATGTATATTATGTTCCTCCTCCTCCTCCTCATTCTTCTTCTTGTTCTTTTGCTTCTTCTGGTCATTGTCCTGAATGCATCTAGCGTATCGGTATCGGTAGGTTTGGGATGAAAAAAGTTTCCACTCTTTGATCGTCCGTGGGTAGAAAGTGTACTTGTCTCGTCTGCACTCGTTGGATGCATTATTATTCTATGGACCAATTTATTTCACATAAAAAACAAAGCAACATTGAGGAAAATTGTTACGAACTTTTCGAATATAAAGCACATCATTTTTGCCATATAAGTATACATTCTAATATTATGTTCGCATCGATAGTGTTAACTACTGTCAATTATTATATTATGGTTGATATTGCTCGTGCCCAAAATACATATTTGATTGAGAAAATCACTTGACCATTTCTCATCAATTTCGGATTTGTTTTTTCAAAGATGGTCGACCAATAGTCCTTAACGGTTTTAGGTAATGATTATGGCAGTAGTGAGATGGTTATTATGGTTGTATAGTTGACACGGGGTAAATTAAGTCGGTAAGGGTTAAGTGATAATGAATAATTAATAATGTAAAGGTCAAATTAAGTAGGATATTTCGCTTACCTTTAATGTACAGGAAAATTTCGCAGTAACATAGGTATAACTGCAGCTGGGTGTATATATAGTTGGACGGGGTGCATATATTAAATGTGTAAAACTGCAGCTGGGTGTATAGTTGGACGGGTGCTAGCTGCGAGAGTCGTATCTCGTATGATGTGTACCTACCATAGAGCTACCTTGCCACCTTTTATAGAATACGTAGGTATCAGGGTCGACCCCCATCAAGAGTGGTTTCTGAAGACATCGAGCAATGCCTGCATAAACAACCGCCGTATTTCAGTAGATTAAACCTTCAATACTTGTATCACGCGTGTATGCCTAAAATTCACCAAAGATAAGAATAACTCGTCGTTCCAGGCATTGTCCTACGACTGTCAATATTTTTTAAGCAGACATTTTCTGGAGTGTTTACATGTCGATATATCTCGCGTTGACATGTATTCCGTATTCGGAAACTTAAACCCGCCCACACCAGACACAAATCGACAACGTTAACAGGAAAGCGTCAGGTGTGTGAGTAGGGCGGTGTTAAGTTTCCAAATACGGATCGAGACGTCACACGAGAACGAGATTATTATGAATGTAAACAATGAATATGACGAACATTAGCATTAGCCTTCGAACACCAACAATATTTATATATCTTTCCTCTCTTTGGTAAGTCTGGTTGTCTGTGCAGACATTGCGTGATGCCTTCAGGAACCTCGCCGGAAAAGTGGGCACCGGGTCCTGTGGATAATTAAAAAACAAGGAATCATGGCTCTATGGTAGGTTGACGGGTGCATATGTTAAATGTGTAGAACTTCAGCTGGGGTATAGTTGGACGGGATGCATATGTATAATGTGTAGAACTGCAGCTGGTGTATAGTTGGACGGGGTGCATATGTATAGACATAGTATATAATATAGAGTGGAGTCTTGGTGTGGAGTCTTGGAGTGGAGTGGAGTGAATAATTGGAGTGACCTTGGAGTCACATTTTGGAGTGACCATGGAGTCAGATTTGGAGTGAATATTTTAGATAATTATCAATTTAATATTTCTGAATGACCCTCACAAGATGCACAGTTCCTAACATACTCAGTATAGCTGCATTGTCCCACGAGACATGTGCTAACCTTAATGTGAGCCACAGACCATCTAAAAACAACACAAATGAACTTGGATTCTCAAACATTAACCTTGTATTTAAACGAGGCTCTTCTGTACACCTGGTATTGAAACCAGGCTCTTCTGTACACCTGGTATTGAAACGAGGCTCTTCTGTACACCTGGTATTTAGACCAGGCTCTTCTGTACACCTGGTATTTAAACGAGGCTCTTCTGTACACCTGGTATTTAAACTAGGCTCTTCTGTACACCTGGTATCTAAACACGGCTATTTTGAATACCTGGTGTTTAAACGAGGCTCTTCTACAGTTGCACATTTATATCAAATCTTGAGAATAATAAGGTCGAATCTACCAGTTAAGACCCAACTTTTTATAATATAAAACAATAATGACAAAATTATAAGGTCGTATCTACCACTTACAACCTTATATGATTAAAGCCCTGTAGTTACGAGCTTTTTGCAAAAAAATAGCATCCATGCTTTCACTTACGACAAAAGATTAGATGAATAAAACCCTGCTAAAGGAAACTGATATGAGGACGGGTACCAGCCTGAAAGTTGCGCAATTGTGTATTGTGTAGTTTTTCCTGCGGTCATATAAGGTCGTAAGTAACGCTTACGACCTTATAATTCTAGACCATCGAATTGTAAATGCAGTTGAGTGTGCTATTGCGTTGATCACATTTTTAGGCTCACCGAAGCACTGGCCTCGGTGTTTTTGGCCGAGTATAGCTAAACCAAATTATTTTAGGAAGTTGACTGGGAAAGGACGTATTGCTGATATTTTTTTTAAATTGATATTCAGAACTTATTTGTTATGATTACACATACAACATTATCAACAAAAAATAGGTGTAGGCTATCGGACTTTTTTTTGCACTAGACGTTTTTAAAGAAGACACGTTTTTCTAACTCTACAATTTCACTAAGGTAAAATAGAACCATTGAACATATTCTCATTTTTTATCATCATAACATTCAACATATTGCGAAACAACGATTTATTTTCAATTACATGTACATGTATGTATATACATATATTTCAAAACATACACAAAAAATGTAATTCTTATTCGTCGTTTTACTTTAAAAAGCAAATATATACGGACTATATCCTACCCTTTCCTTTAAAGAAAACAACTTTGACTAAAATGATAATTCATAACAGAAATGTTTTCTACTGCTTAACATATTTTAACACTTAAACATGACAAGGTTCTATAGCATTTTTTTCGAAAAAAAATAAAATAATATATTGGTCACCAGTTTCTAATAATTTAATTTATTATAAAAATTCTTTAAACTACACATATTTTGGAGGTATTTTGCCATTTTCACTGTAAAATACTATACACACCTTTTTGAAATAGAGATCGAGAACAAAAATAGCTCAGTATGTATTTTTATGTATGTATTCCACTATTCCACTATTCCACTATTTAAAAGCAAACATATTATTTGTTCTATAGTAAAATGATCAATTATACTCAGATGTACACATAACGCCTATTTTACGGAATTATATGGGGTAAAAATGCTTGCTTAACATTTGATCTGCTACCGTCTTAAATACTACATTATATTCATGCCTACTAGAATTCAAATCTGAAACAAATATGTTATCAAACAAAACTATGATTTAAGAAATAAAATTCTTATACTTGAATATGTCAAAAATTGCCGAGCCAACATCTTAATGTCAAGTTACTGTACTGAGTGGGCTGGGAGTTTGCATTCTGGTTATTTAGGGTCTGGGAACGGCGCTGGCATTTCGTTATCATAACTTTATTACCAACTTCTATCTTTCCTAATAGCATGCAGTATGAAAAAGAAATGCATGTGCACATTTGTTTAAACGTTACAATTATAACCGTTTTTGAAAGTTAATTGCAAGTTTTGATACTTAAAACAGTTTTTAGCCGAAGACCAGGTGAGCTCATGCAGTTGTCCGTCTGTCTGCCGTTAACGTTTGCCTTGTGATATGGACTTCATTTAATTTGATATTAACCTCATTTTTTCAGTGTCTTTATATTAATTAAAGCTCAGATACATTTGAAAACCAGCCAGATCAGAATAGTAACATCAGAATTATGGCACTTGATTTACTGAAATATGCCATAGTATGCCTTGTGAACACTCTAGCATCTTCATTTTGTATTGACCTTTACCAGGTTTGGCCAGATTGATATTACTGAAAGCGTGGCACCCCATCGATTTCGTGACCTCATTCTGTTATGAAATTATAAGCTTGTTTAACAATTCTTTCATATTTTCGAAGACCATCAGGTGAGCGATTCAGGGCCAGTGTGGCCTTCATGTTCAAAGCATGAAAGCTTTGTTTTTCACTTAAATTCCTACAAATTTGTAAATTCAGTAGATCAACGCGCACGAGCACGCGCGCGCACGCCCGCACACACAAACACATACACACTCTCACACACACACACGCACGCACGCACGCACGCACATACACGAACGCACACATGCACGCACACACACATACACACACGAGGAAAAGGGTAAGCCAAATGTACTATAATCCACATCACGCAATATCGTTCAATTGCAAAACAATTTTTCTTTTATGTTCTTCTTCTTATTGTTTTCTAGACGAAAACTATTGTGTATATAGTATATTAGTCTAATTAAGGTATTAAACCACATAGACACCAATGTTAAAGTGTCACATATTAATGATTTGCTGCAAATTCAACTCAAGTATGGATAATGCAGCAGTTCATATAGAAAAATAATTTTCCACTTGAAAAATCACCGGAAAATGTGGGGTCACAAGACATGTAAGAAAGTTCTTGTTTGTTTACTAAACAAGTCAAGGGTACAGCTGTTTTCATTGATTGACTGTTTTCATTGCTCACAAAGTGTAAGCATATAGTCGAAATTTCGAAAATGTTCATCTGTGATCCAGTAAAACTTATTAATACGCTTCTTATAATGGCATACTTGTTGTTTTTTATTACCCCACCCACCTGTTTTACACTATGCATATACGTGTATATATTGCCGATATTTGCCGATTTTAATGAAATACATGATTTCTTCCTTCATATATGTTTATGAATATGTTTCTTTTCATGTTAAAGCAGTATAAGAAAACGTTTTGGTAATGAAATAAATCAGCAAAATATTTATGATTTCATAATTTATTAAAAACGGAGAAAGGCATATACATGTATACAATGAAACAACGTTTTCAATATTGTCATAAATGCATTTCTATAAATAGACGTTTAGATTTACACAGACAGTATATCGATTATAAGAAATCATATTTAAACGAAACAATTTACAATATTCAGGTCTTTAAGTCTATGTTCTTTCGGTGTTTTCACTATCTACTCTCTTAAAAAACGACATAATGTCACTTTTTTTCTGCACACTTTTGACAAGTGCATGTTTGTAACGAATCTATCTAAGATTGCCATGGCTGGGAAAACCGACCTAGAATTTTCCTGTTTATATGAGAGAGAGAGGAATTCTCTGGATTTCTCAACTGGTCCAAAGCATAGTGCCGATCTAGCTATCCCCCCGGGTTTGATACCGGGTCCTTCACTAGATTGCTGGGCGCTTTGGTCAATGGAAAGAGTTTTGTGTTCAGACATGCTGAATTAATGATTTGATTACATTAAACATTCGAATTTTATAGCAAAAAAACAGAACATTGACAACTGCCACTCATAAATTAATTAGTTATACGTTTCGTCCATGTCAAATTAGTATAATTATTATAATTGTTTTAACCCACGCGATGGCCATTGTTTTCAATTAGCGTAAACAAACTTCCTCGTTAACAAGCCTTAATTTATCATGAAAAATCAGAGACAACACAAGAAAATAAATTAACAAACATGTCACCATGATTTATTTGTTACAGGTGAAATCATCTCAGCAATTATCACCTTGTGTTTGCTTCACAATCAACTTCGACGCCGGCTTGTGTTTGATCAAACTTGCATTTTGCACTTTAATTGAACTTCGAATTAGCGAGAGTAAATTAATGTATAGATTCGTGTTTGGGACCAGAAAAATAGTTCGAATTATCCGATAATTCGAATTATCGAAATTCGACTTAAAAGAAGTCAAATTGCATAGAAATAGAAGGAATAAAATTGGGACCGTGAAAAAAATTCGACTTAAGCGGAAATTCGAAATAAGCGAGTTCGAGTTACTGAGAGTAGACTGTACATAGAACCACAAAATCGAATAGAAATGGGCAGTTTTCCCCTACTTATTATGCCCACTTTCATCACAAAAGCAGGGATTACCTTTTATTATATGAACTACATTCGACTACACCTCGGAGGCTTACATGTAAATAGTGGTGGTAAACCTATAAGAGAAGAAAACATGTTCAGATGTTTCTTAAATGAGAATTTTGTGTTGTCATTTTCATAACAAGCTTAAAAACACCTACTTCATACAAATCAAATGATTATTTGCCGAGATATGGTCTTGTGAATACCAAGGACAATAGTCTGAAATCGACAAAAGTCAGAGATATTGTTTTAACTTTTACACTATCTGAATTGTCATACCAAAGGACAGTTCTTGTCAATACACCATATTAAATAAATCAAATGTTTAGAACAGTCAATAGACATTAATAAAATATGCATTTTAGGTACAATTAGGACGAAGAATATGTCAATTTGTGTCGATTTTCATGCCAAAATTGATTTTTTAAGCAAATTCTTCAAAATTGGTAGTACCATACCTGATTATAGTAGCGAATACGAGCTCAATAATGCCAAAAATACCGCTAAAATCAAAAAACGCTACCAAGTTGAGTTTGAATGATAAGGAATAATATTTTACCTTTTACACAATCTTCACTTTTTCACAGTATCCTAGTTTAGGGGGGTAGGGGAAAGATTTAGTGGTTTCATGTTGCCATGCAGATTTAATTAATAAAAACATGTTGCAAACATGCAAGCAACCCTACATGTTGATACCAAAGAAATCATAGTTCAACTGCAAACACTTCACAGACACGTCATTTTAAACACAAACAATAAATTGAAACTCAAAAATTACCGCTTTTATAGACAAATTGGACTGAAAACGCTCAAAAACTATGTAAACAACTATGGAAAACTTATTTCTGAGCTTATCTTACCAATTGTTATCGGAAAAGGGTCCCTAGGTACGAATCTGAACGAGTCCTAATTACTACACGTACCTCTTATAGGTATTAAACCATTAATTATTTTCACTATAGACACCAATGTTAAAGTGTCACATATTAATGATTTGCTGCAAATTCAACTCAAGTATGGATAATGCAGCAGTGTAATGTTCATATAGAAAACTAATGTTCCACTTGAAAAATCACCAGAAAATATGGGGTCACAAGACATGTAAGAAAGTTCTTGTTTGTTTACTTAACAAGTCAAGGGTACAGCTGTTTTCTTTGATTGACTGTTTTCATTGCTCACAAAGTGTAAGCACAGAGTCAAAATTTCGAAAATGTTCATCAGTTATCCAGTAAAACTTATTAATACGCTTCTTATACATACAACCACAAAATCGAATAGAAATGGGCAGATTTCCCCTACTTATAATGCCCATTTTCATCACAAAAAGAGGGATTACTTTTTATTATAGGAACTACATTCGATTACACATCGGAGGCTTACATGTAATTAGTGGTGGTAAACCTAAAAGCAGGTCCCAATGATCAGTGCATGAAAAATGCTTATTAATAAATGCAGACAATTCTCAAGTTTTTGCATCTGTGTGATTTAGATCGATTCAGGACGTTTCGGCAACAAACCATTTCGACACCTAGACGAATCGGCACCAAGAGGTTTCTTCATCAAACCATTTCGGCATCTATTTTAATTGTTACCCTAGACACCGAAACGGCACCCATTTATATTTGAGTATTATAATGAAGTAAAGAAGTAAAGAAATTAAATATAAGTTCACTTGTAATTTATTTAAAATGCAAAGTTGATTGCCTTAACGGCAACTCCGAAGCTGTTTTGAGCCGGAATACAACTAAAACATGAACATAGATAGGGCCCATATGATAATCACATGTAAAATTTTAGTTTAGTACATATGTCTTTTATATTATATTGTAGCATGGTCACTGAAATTCCCTTTGTAATAGCTCAGGTGTAAATCGTTTAATTGAAAATACTTGAATATGTTCCCTTGAACATGTATAATAATGTCTACCTAAGACCAAATAAAAACTTATCTGTATTCATACAGTATCTTTTAATTTTTCACTTTACCTTCCTGTCATCTCCATATCGACGACTACAGGTATGTGACTTGAACAAAGCATCCACAAACTAACCCATTATTAAAAATCGTCTACATATGACGCATGCGTTATACTTTTCTTGTTTAAATTTAACCTACAGTTGAAATGCCTGCAAATAATTCATTCTAAACTATGTCACTCCTGGGGAATCTGTACATTGAAAGAAACAGGTGAGTGCATAGTACGAAAGGTTTGAGCAATGGAATTTATAAAGAACCTATGACGGTGTTTATTTTGTGCGGCTTGTCATAAAAACCCGACAATTTTAAACGCAAAAATTATACTTGGAATTATTAAAGTAATACCCGATAGTCATTCTTATCTATTCATTTTCGTAAACTATGTTATTTGTATTTAGTTATTCCGTTTCATTGTCATATTGGTAAAAAAAAAATATATATATATATATGTATAAAATCATCAAAGTATCAAATTTGTGAAAAACAATTACCAAAGCTGTATGGGTAATGTGAAAGTCATATCAATAATTTCAAATATTTAAATCAAAGCACTTAGCAACTATCTGCAATTTGTTTTTCTGTACGATGCAAAGTACACGGGATCACCGTACTAAAAGTTAGAGTCTACATCAATAGCTGTAATATGAAGGATTGCACTTATGGTGTCAGACGAGTCAGGAAGTAGGATGCTAAAATAGTTCCATGAAAACATCCAAAGTTTCTCTTTTGCATGTGTTTTTCCAAAGATAGGTTTTATTTTATTTATATATGATGGAATTCACCACTAATTTTAGTTTTTTTGCTAAACATTGAGTAAATCCCACCCAGTTTTCTTTATTAATTCAGATGAAATCACTAAGTAATGTCATACAATTGAAATTTAAAGATGAATGGCAACCCTTTTTGTAGTATTATCAATTACCAAATTTAACTCTTAAACATCATATGAACATTTTTTGATAGTCTCGGAGAGAAACATATATTGAAAACCGCTATTCAGTGGTATGTACAAATAAGTATTATTTGTATGACGTAGATACTAATTTTACCACTGCGTGACTGCAAGGGAAAATGAGGTAAATCTGAATTGTATAGCTGCACAACTATTGCCAGATAATTGATAAATACATTAACCTGTGGATTAATTTACCTGTTCAAAGTTTTCTACGTCATCAAATAAAATATTATTCTCGTTTTTCACAGATATTGCAATTCCTGAATTGTAAATATCTATTGTTGTGTATTGCTTTCGATTTAAATAAACATGTTCATGAGACAAAACATGGCCGGAGAACTTTAAAACATTAATTTGTTCCTTTTTTGTTAGAGATAACAGTATAATCAACTGAAATATATACTATTCTGGTGTGTGATTGACTTTGTTTTGCAGTTGTCTAAGTCTTAAATCCATTAGTTGGCTGAAAACATTGCTACAGACATATGGGGTAGGCTTAGTTTCTGAGTCATAACTTCAATTTTATCTGTTTGTTCTGGTATGTTATTGCCAAACTATATACTTTATTGGACATTTCTGGTATGTTATTGCCAAACTATATACTTTATTGGACATTGTGCATGTAACTGCGCTTCAAATCAGCTTTATGGTCTATTTTTGCCTCAAAATGTTTAGAATTTTACAGAATATCTGTTTCTCCAAGAAAAATGAAGACATTTTATGCATGAGTGATTCTGATATCTGCACCCCACATAATGTGTATATTTCAGTTTGGCATATAGAAAGCAATGTTTGAAAACTTTATTTGGTGGAAATATACTAAACGGTGAATTTATTATGGCATTTTTTTCTAGTTTGATATAATGCGTCTTAAAATCCTTGATTTCTATTAGCCGAAAGGTTCTTTGCATGCAGGAGTTGAACCTAAAGGACAATAAGTCCTTGCAAAAGTATCTGATTTTTCATTCGGTTAACCTTAATGGTCAGTTAGATGTATTCGATAAATATTGTTGACAAAATTTATATGATATGAATACACGCTTGTATAATAGCTATCTGAGACTAACGCACTACCCTGTGCTCGTTGCGCGTACAGATTACCATGGAGTGTATTTTTAAACAATGACATTTGTACAGAGATTGAGCTATCTGAGACTAACGCACTACCCTTAGCTCGTTGCGTACAGATTACCATGGAGTGTATTAATTTTTTAGACAATGACATTTGTACAGAGATTGAGCTATCTGAGTCTAACGCACTACCCTGTTCTCGTTGCGTACGGATTAGCCTAGAGTGTATTTTTAAACAATGACATTTGTACAGAGATTGAGCTATCTGAGTCTAACGCACTACCCTGTGCTCGTTGCGTACAGATTACCGTGGAGTGTATTTTTTAACAATGACATTTGTACAGAGATTGAGCTATCTGAGACTAACGCACTACCCTGTGCTCGTTGCGTACAGATTACCATGGAGTGTATTTTTTAACAATGACATTTGTACAGAGATTGAGCTATCTGAGTCTAACGCACTACCCTGTGCTCGTTGCGTACAAATTACGATGGAGTGTATTTTTAAACAATGACATTTGTACAGAGATTGAGCTAGTAGATGTGTGTTTCTGCATTCCTTGAAATACTTTTATGATGAAAATATCTACAGAATAAGGTAATTTAATAAAATTCTAGAGTCTAGTTCTTTATATATTAGCTGACACTGGTGGCCTATGACAAAGTATTTAGAGGTACCAATAGAAAAATAAGTTTAGATACATATATGTGGAATTTCTTTTGGCGCATCTTTTAATTTAATTTCCACAAAACAAGATAAGTTGCCAGTAGTCTGTAGAATATCTTATAGGTCGACTGCGGGATCGCCCCTAAATCCGCATCTGAACGATCGGATAACAATTGAGAAAGAATGTTCCCACGCATTATCAAAAGATCGAAAGAAAAGGCCGGTATCTGATTGAAAAAAACGTGTTAAATGAACATTAGACGTAATGGGGCTTGAATTTCACAAGATCTGGATACCGATAAGTAAGATCACAATGCTATTGTTTTAAATGATCAAATGTGTTAATTCACAAAACTTAACCTATAATAAGACATTTATCAAACGTTATACCAACAATATAAATAAAGAAATCATATTATCTAACATATTAATTCATTTATGAATCAACTTCAATATTAAAAAATAAAGATTTGAAACATAGATAACGATTTACATTTGAACATTACAGACTATAAAGGGTTATATAAGGGTTACATCAGTATTGTATTTTCTTTTATAATTGTTCAAATAAATTATGTGTGTATTATATTGATACAAATAATGTAAATGAATTATAAGCAACCAAAGGAAATTACACCGAGCAGATAAAATAAAAGACCCAAAGATGGTATTTCCTAACTATGGTTACGCGCCAGGGATGGCTATATTAACTTGGCGGTAAAAAATCACAACGTCTTGCAAAGCGAGCGTCATGTGTCAATATCGCCGCGGTGATCACGTGTGATAGCTATTTATAACCTGGCGATTACTCCATGGACTAATAAGACTTGCTGTAATTTATAATAATTATTGCGATGTATTATACTGTTCATGTTCTATCTATATCTTAGAGCCATTTCACGATTCAATTTAGTCATTTCATAGCTTTTTATTTTATTAATAAAATGTTGCCCCCAAAACCTGATGCACTTCCTTTAACGATACACATGCAATAATATGTTACGATTATTATTATTATTATTAGTAGTAGTAGTAGTAGTATTATATGGAAAACGATATTTAATCAAAAATTAGAATCATATCAATTGAGATAAAATTTGAACAACGCACCTAATAATAGTCGCACACCAACAGGCGTGCAAAATTCACTAAAACAGGATTAGTTGAAACGCACGCACGCACGCACGCACACATATATATATATATCCAATTTTTATCGTGTTTGATCACACCGTACAATCCGTATCTTTGATAACAGAGGGATAACTTGATATCCGAGCCGATAAAAAACGGCAGACATCAATACTGGTTAGAACAGAAATGAGATGTACAAGGTGTACATTATTCAGTGATTATCCCGACCAATTCCGTCGAACAATAAGGCAAATATTCAACGCTTTATGAAAATTACGCGAAATGTTTGCATTTCATACTATTACAATTAATAAATATTTAATTCAGACTCGAGAAGATCAAACTGCAAAACAGTACGCGTGGAACCATGTTAATTTATGATGATACTGCGTAATGTGTAATGAGCCAATGTCTCTTATGTGTCGTAAGGGCAACTAATTGGGTTGTGTGTTCTTTTTGGTTTGGGCTTTTGACGACGAATGACTTTTACACGCGCCTTAAAACTCCAGTTCAGTTCTGTTGGTATACAAGTCAATAATGTCTTACATTTAACAAAAGTATGCAGCAATAATTATAGCAAAGTCATTGAGTATGGAATTAATTTTAAAGCCTCAATATGCTATTAACGTTATGTAGTCTTTACAATGGTAGACTGGTATTATGTATAATATAGCCAAGTTTGGTAAAGATCAGATGAAGACTTATGAAAAATGAAGGCCAAAAATGATGAAAAATGAAAGACGCAGGTCATGCGAGGCAAAACTTAACATATGACGGACGGACAACGGACATCTCGACATCATATAAGCTCTGCTAGCCTTCGGCCTGTAGAGCTACAAATAACAGGAGGCCCACGAGGGCATGTATAGCTCTACTTGTTAAAGAGACCATTAGTGGGGCAGATTGGTGACATATATTGGTAAAATTGTGCATTTTGTGACAAAAGTACCAAACTTGATACATAGCTAGACAATACTCTACTAAACGTTTTTGGATATGGATCCACGTCAGATTTTGAAAAATGGCCGCCATTTTTAAAATTGCCGCCAAATATTCCATAAAGAATTAACGAAGCACATAAATAATTGGTTTCATCAAACGTTGTAAATGTAAACACACCAAATTCAGGACATTGATAGACAATAAAACATGTTATATAATTTGGACCATTTATTTCTTCAAAATGGTCGCCATTTTCAAAATGGCCGCCAAAAATGCTGAAAATAGTTTGTTATTGTTGTTTTTATTTTGTAGAAAGCAACATCTGTTGATGTGTTTTACAAAGGTACTGTCTTGATATATTTAGGTGTATGTCTATATTTCAATAAATAGTTGTTAAATACACGCCTATACTACAAGGGTTAGGGGTTTGACAGATGTATACATAATAGTGTTTATGCATGGACGTAGAAAAGTGTAATATGCATTTTTTTTTAATTTGTCGATTTTCAAGATTTTAGCGAAAATTAACATGAAATTCAACTATGAAAATTACTAAATTTACGAAAGCGTCTAGTTCAAAACATTAACTGCAGGCATTTTTGTGACTTCCTCCGCTATAAAAAACAAGTTTCATAGGTTTCTCAAAAGAAAAGATAGAAAAATATATAACTTAAAATTTAGGGTCAAAACACACACATTTGCAAATAATGATAAAAAAATATATTTGTTTACCAAATATATCTTTATAAGGTATACGATATACATATATGATATACATCAACAATAACTGTTCATGTTTTTAAGTTTTGGCAGCCATTTTGAAAACGGTAGCCATTTTGAACTTAAAATGTACTCAGATAATATGTCATGACCCTTAGTCTATCATTTTGCGGAATTTGCTGTGATTGCCACAGTATATTTTGTTAAAACCTGATACATATATGTCTAATTGATTATTTATTATGTATTTGGCGGCCATAGCCAATTTTTTTCAGTATGGTATTGTCTAGCTATGTGTAAAGTTTGGTGCTTTTGTCAAACAATGCACATTTTTGCACCAATCTGCCCCTCTATAAGTGAGTGTTATCAGATAAAAGTGATAGGTTTTAAGTATGTTTAAAACAGGATAAAAACAGAGTTCCTTATTCGTGAAAAGGGAGTTGTGGTTAATTTGACATAGCTGAGCAGGTCAGGGAGCATTACTACATCATTGCATGTGTTTTTTTCCACAGGGCACTACTCGTCATAGGAAAGATGTAATACTGATAATAGTTGGCTGGTGTATGAATTTAATAAATAGCGGTATTTACATCGCAACTGAACCATGAGCCATTTTGTAAAACATCATAAGACGTGTATCTAAACGTGCATTTACGAGCATCGCCAAGCTAAATCATTTATCATTTTGGTACCGATGTCGTAAGCAGTGTAGCTATTTGTAAACCATCCTAAACCAGCTTTGATGGGTTGGTGGTTTGGTTTAATATTTCGTTTGATGGTTGGTTGGTTGGTTGAAGGGTGGTTTATGTCATTTTCAGTACATTTTAGGCTATACATGACGGTTGATTTTTTTTGTTTGATAAAACCAAGTGTACGATTAGCAGATGTATCTATGTTATCTATACCATGTGTACATTCAAGTGGTCTGTTGACTGTAGATACACTACATGGACAGTAAACGCAATCAACAGACTACGCAAAATACCTTATTGTTACTACATGTATTAGCAATGACATAATCTGGAATACACCCACATATATAACGGAGCTACATCTGCTAGTCGTACACAGTTTTATCAAACAAAATATCAAACCAAACTCATAACACATAAGAGAACAACCATATAAAACCAAGGCAATTATATATATATGCAATCGAAGCGCACTGGTATAGTGGTTAGAGTGTCTGCCTTGCATTCGGGATGCTATGGGTTCAATACCAGGCCATGTTATACCAAAGACTTGGTAAAATGGTAGTTGTTACTTGTAACCCTTGCTTGACGAGCAAATAATAGGTCTAGTTGACCCAGTGTCAGAAAAACGTGAAACACGAACGCACGGACGAACACACGCACGCACTCACAGATACACACACATTCAGAAGTCCAGACTCAATTGTGCCTGTACATCAAAGGATGTCCTATCGGTTCTATATGCCTTAAAATTACACACACGCACAGCTTGAGTATACATCTTGAGTATGTGTGGAGTTCGTTCACCCAGCACAGTATAGACAAACTGGAATGGTTCAACGTAGAGCTTCATATTGGTTACAAATAACTACTCTACTTACGAAAGCTTTACAAAAATGCGAAATGATTATAGGCTGGCGGTCTCTCAAAAACAGACGTTCAGAGGCACGTATAATTAATATTTTACAAAATTGTCCATTATTTACAACTAAGCGTCGAAGATGATCAAGACTATGCAGGCGTAATTACACTATTACGTTTGCGCTTCCACGTTGTATAGTCAAATAGTGCTTTTTGTTATTATTATCTATAATCATGATAATTCATCCGAATGATGTATTGGGAACATTTATTAGTGTTTGTTTGAGTTATTTAGTTATAATTGACATAGACAATAAAGTGAACGTAGAAATGGTGTAAATCTATCTGTTACGTGTCAAAATAAAAGGTTACGTCATTCAACATATTGTATTTTTCTTACATGACACATGACCCCCTGCTTTTATTGCATTTTTATTTTAGCGGACGCTCGATACTGTTAAAATTGTCTACGGAGAAAATTGCACATTTTGTTTTCTCTTGACATACATCCGTCCTATATAAAACGAAGAAGGAGCAAAATGCGTTTCTTGAAAACATTTATTGTTTCTGATCCTCTATTTAGGTGTTTATTGTATGATCAGCAAAATACCGTTTGCATGGACTGTATATGTATGACAATTTCGGGTTTTATACTTGACCTGTCCATCCGAAAACGAAAAACGTTCTTTCTCACGAATGATTGAAAAAAATAGCGGATTTTCGGCAAAACTGATCTTCAATCATTTCCGGCCCGTACGCACTATATCTTATCTTAAAAACATGGATATATCTATATAAATAACATGGTTTTCTTACCTCAGTCTCCAATCCCCAAATGATGTCAACAGGAAATACCGTAATGGAACGTTATCAAAACCGTAATTTCAACGTTAGATAGCATATGACGCGTTCTAGGTTAGACGGGGTGGACGATCTAGCATTACTCGAATGTATAGCGAAGGTCACCATATTGGTTACGTCACGCGCGTCAGATTCCCGCCACAACGATTTCGCATTCAAAATCAAAGTGATAAAACCTTCGTCTGTATTGCAAATAACAAACATGCAACGAACATCATACATCAACACGTGTGACTAACTGTCATATTGTTTATATAACAACAGCTTAACAACAGTGCACTATTTTCTGTGCCGTTGCCTTCTGGCTAACCGAATGTCACAATTTTGAACATACCGAAGCAATGGAAGCGTCCATATTCACACGATGCGGGATCCCGCCGAATGACGGGATTGGCCGAGTTTTTACGATTGAAGCAGCGCAAGCCGCCATATTTGAAAAGTGTATACACAAATAGAAAGCAGTAACATCAGTAGAACTAATTGCCTGCATGTATTTAAAACATAAAACATCATATTCCCCTGTGGGATCATAAATACAAAACAGTGACAATGCAATCGTTATCGGTTCCTGGGCACACTAACCGTAATTAGAGTTAAGATGTATGAAATAAAACTCTTCAGTTTAAAATACCTTTTGCTATCGTCGTCATTTACAAAATGGCGACACTCCATTATAGTTGAGCTCCATCTAGCGACAAATTTGAGATAGTTTTGTGCAGTACTAGTTTAGATCATTCGCGCGCTTGTTGTTTTTTTCAAGACAAACGTTTGTATTTACAATCAAGCGTCGCAGATGATCAAGACTAGTGCTGTACAGGTCTTGATTATATATATGTTGGTTTCCCGCAATACATTATCGACATAAAACAGCGTATCGTACAAGAAAACCAATCTGCGTTGACAGACTGAATATAATATATCAAATAAATTTGACATACCGATATAACGCGGTGGTCTAGGGGTTAGTATAGCTCCCCTAAGTGTACGTCTTTATTTCAATGCACGATATCAAGGGTTCGATTCCCGGTGCGAGCAAATCAATATTACTTGTCTTTTTTATTTAATAAATCAATAAATCAATAAAATTAAAGTAGGTCGGTAGGAATTTGTTTTAAATCAGTTAGTTTCAATAAAAGGAAAATTGTTCCTTTAATAGTGGTTTTGTACAAAGAACTGTCATATAAATAAACAAATATATCATGAATAAAGCGTTTTTATTGCAATACACAGTTTTGGGTCGGGGAGTTGTGTGTGTGAGGCCACCCACGCATTAGGGTTTTTACCGACTCATTATCCGTATATAACATAACATAACATAATTTTATTCAGCATTAAACCATTACAATAGTTTATAGCCTACAAAATGAATAATACAATCTTTCTCCCATTCATGGTGACATAATGCAAATAAATATAAATATCTATTCATTCCAATTCTTTTCAAGGAGGAATGCAATTATTTTATATTTTCTGACATCTTTCGTTCATAAATACTCATACCCGGAAAATGGTATTGTACAAGTTGTTATACAACCAATGCGTTAATTATTACAATGCGCTTTTCAGAAGCATAATACAGGTATTTGCTTAACTGTTCGAGTAAGTGTTTAGATTGCTTCGACATGATAGTATCAAATTTATTAAGTGTTGGCCATCTACAGAAGAATCTTGGCAAATACTTTGTTCTCAATTCCGCATAAAACGGACAAACAAGCAAAAATGATACTCACTCTCTGTAGCTCTCATATTACAATATATACACAATCTCTCACTCCGCTCAACATTAGTACATCTCCCCGTCTCAATAGCTAAGGTATGTGCAGAAATTCTAAATTTCGTTAAGGCAATACGAAATTTAGGTGTCGCTATAATATTTAGATAATTTTCATAATCAAGGTTGTATTTAAATCTGCTATATGATAATAATCTTTTTGAATTATTTATCTTGCCAAACCAATATTGTTTATATTGATCTACTATTCTACGTTTGATTTGCTCATATGGTATATCTATCAACAGTTGATTGTGCCAAATATCCGCGAACACACGGTTTTCTAATTCGCGTTTTATATACCCCGCCCAGTTCATTCGATTCTCATTATATTCGCAATCCTCTTTTAACATCCAGTAAATCTTGAAAGCTAGAGAATCGCGATTGGTAAGAATGTTTGACCAGTATTTAAGTATTTTTTATTTTCTATATATATTTAAGGGATAACGACCCAACTCTCCATATAAGGCCTCTAAGTTAGTTGATTTTCTTACACATAAAATATTTCTACAGAATTTGGTGTGTACATTTTCTATTTTAGGCGCTTCATGGAACCCCCAAATTGCACATGCATAGTTTAAAATTGATCCCACAAGGGAGTCAAATAATTTACACTTCTCATTAATAGGGATAGTTATCTGGTTAAATACATTGTATAACTTATGAAGTGAGTAAGATGCATGCTGAGCTAAATGCTGTTGGGTTCTTGACCAATTACCATGTTTGAAAAATTCCACGCCCAAAAATTTGAATGACGTTACTATTTCCAATTCAACTTCATTAATGTACAGTTTTGGCATGGAATGCCTGCCCTTTTCGAAGACCATTATTTTGGTTTTACTAGTGTTTATTTTTAATCCCCAGATATTACAATAGTTTTGTAAATAGTTTAACATGTATTGTAACGATTCGGCCGATTGTGTAAAGATCACAGAATCATCTGCATATAACAAGATACACACATTAAATTCATTAATTGTAAACACGTCATTAATATCAGAGTTTATACAACTAGCTATGTCGTCAATGAAAAACATGAACATTATCGGAGACAACGGATCCCCCTGCTTTAAACCTTTGTCGGAGTTGAGAAATTCTGAAACTTTATTTTTGTATTTTATACAAGCCTTTACCGTGCTATACATTGACTGAAGAATTTTCAGCATTCTAGGACTTATATTTTCCTGTGAGAGTTTATGCCACAGTAAATATCTTTCTACTGTATCGAACGCTTTTTCGAAATCGACAAACGCACAATAGAGTTTTTTACCTTTAGTGCTTAACATTTTTGCAATTATAGAATAGAAATTAAAATATAGTCAGTAGTAGATTTACTTTTTTGAAATCCATACTGGTTATCATTTATCTTATTGTGATTTACGGACCATTTATTTATACGATTAAGTAAAACATGAGAAAATATTTTTGCTAACATATTGATAAGAGTTATACCTCTGTAATTACTCGTGGAGTCAATATCTCCCTTATTCTTGAATATAGGGATTAACATTCCTTCACCCCAAGACTTTGGATATTCTCCGCTTAAGAAAATCTTATTTAAGATTTTAACAATATAAGGTAAAATAATATTCCTTGTTGATTTAAATACTTCCGGAAAGAGAGTGTCTATTCCTGCCTGATTTTCTATTACTAATAGACGATTCTATGACAGAATTAATTTCGTCGATATTTATTTCGCCGTCAAGATCAGGGTCTATAAAATCCAACTGGTTATCTGTCGGGTTATCGTTTATCTTGTGTACATTGTCTGTTTGAAATATTGTATTAAAATGATCGAAGAAATCCTGAACTGACAAGTTGTCCGAGCTTTACCCTTTCTTATTCAAATGTTTGTTAATGTTTTTCCAAAAGTCACGCGGTTTTGATTTCGCCAAATCGCATACGCGTTTACCTTCACTGCGTTTAAAATTAGTATGAGCTTTACGCTTAGTTTTATTGTAAAAGGTTCTCGTTTCAGAGAACGTCCTTCTATTATCGTCATTTTTGGATTTTAAAAATTTATTTCTGGCATTTGTAATAGTTTACGCGTTTTTATACAGTCCTGATCAAACCAGTTATTATCTTGTTTTTTGCTTATGATTTCCCGCTCAAAAAACGTTATATCTTTCCCCATAACGTCATCTAAATTTTCTTGCAGAAATTAAGTGAATTTTTCGATCGACGAATCAACGCTATCAGTATCTATATTTGATATAAAATTATTTATTTGATCCTGTTTTGTTAAAACATGTTCATAAAAAATATCCGCCTTATTCTCATCCCATATAATTTTGTGAATTAATTGTGGTTCCTTATTGAGGCCTTTATCCTGCTTTTTAATATTAATTAATATTAGCAAAGGCATGTGATCTGAAAATTCATTGCCTGGCAATATTTCAAAATCTTTAATATGATGAAGATCCGCGTGGTCAATCAATAAATAATCAAGCGCACTCTGACCACGTGCCGAGCGATAGGTGTAGTCACCGTTTTCGATCCGCCCATTCGCTATACATAAACCGGTTAATTGACAAAATGACAATATCTTTCGACCCTGCGCGTCGATCACGTGATCGCTACTTTTACGTGTTGGAATGTCAACAAACATTGCGTCATCGCTGTCATCCAAGTATCTGTCAAAGCCTAAAATATCTGTGTTCTCGCATCCAGTGCGACTATTAAAATCTCCTGCAACCAGCTTATCCAAAAAAATTATATTTTATTACATAGTTTTATAGCATTTCCAAATGATCAATTTCGTCCCCATTATCGTTTAAGCGCTCTAAAAATTTTGATTTAGGGTCCGGAAGGTAAACGTCACCAATGTAAACGTCTTCGTCAAAATGAAATATATCTCTTTTAATTCTTAGCCATATAAAACCACAAGAGGTTTTTTCAACAATTTTGATTTTTTCTTTTAAGCTAGATTTAAAATATACAGAAATACCTCCGCTAAAACGACATTTTTTTGCTTTTTTTGATTTATTTCCAAAAATATGTTCTGCCTCATATCCAGAAATATCTAGATTCGAGGTTTCATTTTTTCTAGTCCAGGTTTCACAAAGAAAAATAACATCATAATGAGAAATAAAATCTAAAAATTCTATATCTCCCAATTTTCTCTTTAAACCATATACATTCCAAGAAATTAATTTAAGATCTTCCTCCAATTGACATCCCTAATCCTGCTTATATTCCTGTCCATTTATGAATAATTTCTCTCTCACCATTCTCACATTATTACCCTTCTCTTCTTCACGTTTAATGATAGGATAGAGAGCTTGACGTTTGTTTATAACCTCTCTTGGCCACTGAGATTTTACTGCATAATTATTGTTTTCCAAGTCCATTCTTAAGTCCATTCCATTTTTTCTTACGTTTTCCCTGTATGAGTATTGGTGAAATTTCACAACAATTGGTCTGGTCTTGTTGACTTTTCTCTGGCCCAGCCTGTGTGCTCGATCGATCTCTATCTTCCCCACCGCCTCATTGTCCATATGGAGCTGATCGCAACAGAACGTTTTGACGAGTTCCGAGCAGTCGTTTGGTTCCATGGCGCCCTCTGCTACCCCGAAGAATAATAGATTTTCTCGCATAGATCTACTTTCGATCGCCAGCAGCTTAGAGTCTACATTTTCCTTTTCTTGCGATAATATCAAAGTTTTTTGATCCATTTGTTTACACATGTCTGCCATATTTTTTATTTCCAACTTCGTTTTGTTCATCTCTCCTTTTTGTTTTTCGGTTTCTTCACTAATAAACGAGCATGAATTTTCAACATCTATTATACGTTTGTCCGAAAACGATGGAAGGATAGTTAATTAATAATAATTAATTTTCAATAAGGTCAAATAAAACAAAAGATGAGTAAACATGCCAGAATAAAATTTTTTTTTGTTTACAATGAGATTTAACGAGGCATACTGACCTGTCAATACAGAATTCTATATTACACGTATAAGCGAGTATAATGACATCTCGACAGTTATAATTGTTTAGCGTGTAAGATAACGATGACGCGTTTCGCGTAAACATAAAAAGACGATTTAGATAAAATCGGTATTGCCCGGTTTGTATTTAACTCGTTGTAAACCCTTTTCATCCGCATAACACAATATTTGTTTTTAAAGGCATACACTGAAACATGGCTTGGCCTAACTAGCCTGGCCTCATTGGCCTGATCTGGCCTGACCTTAAACTTGTTCACCTTAATTGTTATTGTTCCAGGTCATGTCCTTTGTCAGGTTATTCGCAATGATGGGCATTCATAAAAATGTTTGAATCTTAAATAACTATAATTGGTTGTATTGAAGTAGAATTGATTATGAGATGTCAGTGGTACTAATAATGAGAAACATGTAAAAGGAAGAAACATAATAGTGTGCAAATGGTAAAACAGTAATAGTAAGGATATACTCATATTAATATGAAATAAAAAAATGAATCAATGTTGGAAACTAATTAAACGATTGCGTGATTGATACATTAGTGACAGGATAAATTAGTTTATAACAATGGATTAGTTTGATTATAATGATTAACAAAATAAGTTATGGAATGACACAATGCTTTAAGAAGGGTGAGTTGGTGGATGGATGGTTAAATATAATTGAATGGGTAGTGGGTTGATGGATAGATGAATGGATGGTCGAATGGGTGATTGGGTGATTGGGTGGTTTCGTTTTGGTAGGTGGAAATGTGGGTGTGTCGCTGGATGGTAGGGTGGGTAGTCTGATACGCTATAAATATATAATCTGTACATATTCAACTGTATTACAATTGTATTATATTTGTATTTTGTTTTAATGGATTATTTAGTGTTAGTATTCCAACAACAAACAAGGATATGTTTTAAATGATATATGTGCCTGTTGCATTAAGTTGCTTCTTTAGAAGTTATATATGTTTCCATAAATACCTTTGCTATTTCACATTAATAAAAACAAGTTTTCATTATATCAAAAACTGGTTGCATTTTATCATCTTAAATCAAAAACGTGTTGTTTCAACAGGATATATATGTATTTTTGGGTTTCTGTTGTAATTTTCGTCTCACTCCGTTTCGCCTCAAATTACAACAGAAACGCCCAAAAACATATATATAATAAATCACCATAAAATGGTGATTTACTTGATTTATTAACACTTTTTTAAAATAGGGGTAGTGAAGATTGCAAGTTTAAATTTTTTATAAGTTATCAAAATTACATTCAAATTAACAATTTTCCGACCTTGAATACAAAGATGGTGGATCGTACTTTTTAGACTTTTTTGTAAGGCTGCCATTGCTTCCTTTATTCCTTTCTTCCCTGCTCCACTAGTTCTTTTTTTTTGAACTTCACTAATTTCAAGTTATTTTTGTTTGATGTCCTGTTTCAAATTATAGTATCTCTCCAGTTCATCCAGAACTATCTTGAACTCTTGCTCAGATATGTGTGCATCACTCAACGCTTTTGATATTAACTGCTTTATGCTATTTAACTTAGCCTCTGCCAACGTTTTTATTTCATGATGTTTTTGAGCTTTTGCATTAAGCTTGCGTCTGATAAAATTAATACAAACACCTGTAGCTCCACATACTATTGCTGCTATTTCTAAAGGTAACAAAACTGGAACAACAAATCCAATCCCAGCCATAATAACACCTGCAGATATCAAGGTAGTGTCAAGTCCATCTGTAATATTAATACCACGTTTATATTTTTTATAAAGAAACTGACGTATATCTCGTTCTGTAATTAATTTTTTTTCAATTTCTGAAATCTTTTGTAATCTATAATTTTGTCCGTCTTCTACTGGCAACTCAGGATATAAACTTGGTGCTGTTGGTTGCTTCATTTTTTTATTAATAAATAAAAAATTAAATTAATTCAATTAATAATGATACCACCGTATTTACAGCGGTAGCGTTGGCAATCTTGCATACAAAGTTAACAACAGAACCAGCACCAATTTCTAAAGGTTTATCAAAATATATCATGATTGCGTGGGATGATATGAAGCGTTATACCATAATTTGGTTGTTCAACACCATTGACAGAAACTATTACAGTTACGTCACCAAGTAATCGTTCACATGCTAAACCTATTCCCATAATCCGTCCACGGCGTGTCATTACATGCCCCACATTTGATTCTGCCCCACCATTACCAAATGAGAGTATTCTATTCAACACAAGTGGGCCCTTAGCCTCTGCAAATATTGTTATACTTCCATATTTAAGATTATCAACTCTATTTTTAAATGATTAAACTGGTCAACAAAAGGCACAACTCGCATATATAAATTTTGAACATCATTTATTAAAGCCTCTAAGTCTTCTGTTTTTTTAGGGCTTGGTGGTCCAAATATACTCATTGTTTTTTTTATAAAAATATATTTTTTAAATAAATTCTAAAACACAACTCATAGGCAAACCGTGATTATTTATCTTGTTGCCATACTCATCTCTGACTTCTATTTTCAATTCAGAAATTGCACCATTCATAATACAGTGATATTCAGGATAAAAACTTGTACATACAATATCTGCATACTGCTTATTTACTACAGGTACAACACCTATAATAGTGCTTGGTGCGCCATTGAAATAATTACTACTCGTATTAACTTGTTCCAGATGAACATATAGCTGTTTATAAGGAGCTAAATCAATTGGGTAATCTCCTATATTAGTACCTGTTAACCATTTTCTGTCCTTGAATCCCAGCATTTTTGAAATACCGCTTGACATTCGTGTCTCTATTGGCGTATGTACAATGGCTGCACCAATTTGGACAATATTGTCCAGGATAATTTTTCATTTAGATTTTTAAACTTTTCTACCAAGTCTTGAAAGTTATAAAGTCCATTTGGAAAAGGTTCTATTTTAGCTGGGTTTCTTGTCTTTACGATTTCACCATTAATATTATACCAACCGATAGTGTATATAAAACTTTTTAATCCAACGCGCTTAGTTCCATCTCTATTATCGATATACTGTTGTAAATTAATAGAGTTGTCTATGTTTGAAATTGTATGAAACATTTTTTTTAATATATATATATAAAAACACAAATAAATATGATTTCTAAAGAATTCAAATATAACCCGGGTGCTCACTATTCAAATACTTTTAGCAAGAAAGTGGTAGATATAATAAATCAAAACATAGTCATTACATCAGACGGTAACGACTTTAAAGCATCATTTCCAAATGTCTTTGAAAAATACAAACTCCCATACGTTAAATCAGATGCTATAGTTCAAAGCTGGGAAACAGATTGGATGTTATTTTGGCAGAATCAGTTGAATTTTGCTATTTGGTGTGCGACCACTGGATGCGGTATTGATTTCAACAATCATCTAAAAGCTGATGCCCTGGTTGGTTCGTTATTTCGATTTCATGTCTATTATCAAGTCAGAAGAATATTATTTGAGATGAGTGTAGCAATGCCGCAAGACTCAAATTGGAATGCGTTTAATAACACATATAACCGAAACGCATACGAGAGAATATGCAAGGAGTTAAACGTTGACTTAAATTCGGACTGGAGACAGAAACAAAGCTAAAATAATGGTCTAGGAACAATTTATAATTACTGGACAAATATTGGTTATCATCCTTTGGTAAATACTGTATACGACAACAAAACGATGAGTTTTACAGTCTATGAGAGTGATAAAACATATCACAGTGATTACATTGCACAAGGATCTGAAGCAGACAACAGCTGGTCTACTTTTATACTAGATTGTTCATTTGGATTTACAAGAGCTGGAGTAGAAAGAATCAATGACAGCATAAGAACATACTGCTGGGCAATTCTTGGCTCACAATCACAAACAAGAACTGATATACTTGGAACTGGAACGGCATTTGATGCACAGAAACAATTTCTAGCAAATGTAGAGGACGCAATAAATAGCCCCATCGACTTGCCCAGTCAAATTTCAAGATATGAAAACATCCTAAAATATGCCAGAAGTAAAGTAAATTTTGTCTATGAAAGTGGATTGTACATGTCTCCGAGTGACATGGAATTAAGAATCGGAACAATACAAGACTACAATAATGAAATTGTAATAGCAACCGATGCACAAGCATTAGGATTGAATAATGATGTAAATGTAAAACCAGTGCCACCAAAAAATATTCAACCTTTTCAAGGCACCACAACAAAGAATTTTTTACCGGAACATTCTGACTTTGATAAATCAATACATAAAACTGTGAAACATAATCCACCAGAAATACAAAAAATAGCGATTGAACACGAAGATAACAAAACAACTATAATTGTTGGTACTATAGTAATAGGTCTTGCTGCATTACTTATCTACGAGATTTAAACCACTCTTTGGCTGCCACATACAACAACCCCGAAACAAACACAAGCAAAGCCCATAGATTGTTACCAAGCCAATTAATAACATTACCTGTTGCAGATAAAAGCCATGATACTATTGCACCAATAACTCCTGGAAGTGCTGCAGCAGCTATACCAGCTAGGTTGGCAAGAAGTTTACCAAGATTAAGTAGTTGTTTTTTTATCCAGTCTTTTACACTTGATGGATCAGGTTTTGGAGTTGGAGTTGGAGCAGCACTTGATGTGGGAATAATAGAATTAATTATCACCCCAAGAATCATACCAAATGCAGTTAGGATACTAACAATAGTAATACCTTGCTCCCTAAACAAGGTGTTGATCCTCTCACCAAGAGTTGTATCCTCGTTTAACATTTTGTTTTTTGTCTCTTTTATCCTGCTTACTTGGTTACGAAAAGCTTCTCTGTTCTCATTAATGACATCCATTCTTGCACCTCTCTCATCTTCAAGGTCTTTGATGCGGTCGCTAATTCTCTTTATCTGGAATTCATCATTATCAGTCTTAGCTTGTTCTAACTTTTGTTTTTCTCTTGTTATGTCTTTATCAAGTTGTGTGAGTTTTGCCACGTTATTGGTAAGTTCTTCCTTGACTGTTGTCATCGCTTTTACTATTCCATCCATTTCACGCTTGTCTATATTTGTTTGTATTGAAAAATTAGGACGCTCGTGAAGAGCACTTTCTATTGACTGTGCTGTGTTATCCATAATATTTGATAAATCTTGTAATGGAATAGCATCCACGTCTGGTAAATCGTTTCTTGTGCTCTCCAACTCTTGCAACGCTTGCCGAGCTTTTTGTGATACTTTTGTTCTACTGTCATACTCCGGCAAATTCAAAAATTGTCTTACCGCCATTGTTCCTCCAGAGCCAACAACCCTGTTATATTCACCTACCAAAGAACCAAGAGCAAGGTATGTAAAAGAACCTTGCTTGGCAGTTATTCTGATTTCTTTATCACCAAACAACCTCCAGTATAATGTTTTACCATCAGATGATACTTCAAACTGGTCATAATCAATTTTATCCGGCGCTATTTTATATCGTTTTCCTATTTCATCATAAAAGGATTTTACGAGATTTTTTTTGTGTGCTTCAAGTTTGGATTTTTTCAGCCTTCCTCCAAGTTCATCAAGATAATCGCTTTCATCAAGAAGACTTCTTAGAACAGGCTCATCTGGAACCATAGGTATATCATCCTCAAAGTATTCATCATAATCACCTGGATCGTATGTGGGATTCTCATATTCGAATCCTCCTTCAGCCATTGTTGATTTTATTTAATTTTAAAAAATATATTTAAAAAATAAAAACAATGTCAGCTTACGGAAACAAACTTAACCCTCATAGAAAACTAAGAGAACCTCATGGTGCCAAAGGCATCCGCACAAGTGTAGTAATAACTAATAATCCATCAACAATAGACCAAAACCAGCAACTGCTTGTGAGATTTCCAAATCTAAGTACTTATGATGTAATAGTTCCTCGTACTACTCGTCTTGCCTTTGAAATAGAACTTAAAAGCAGAACAGACGCCAACGCTACTCTATTCCAGAATCTGGGTAGAACAATTGTGAAAAAAATGACAATAAGAATAAGTGGCAATGAAGTCATGTCAATAGATGACAGTGATATATATCATTGTTATGTAGATTTATGGAAAAGCCCTACTGAACGAGTAAACATAGCTTACCAAGGTATTGGTAAAGCAAACATGTTAAAACATAGAGTTGGTGCGGGAGATAAATCCTCAGACACCGAAGATGAAGCTATAGCAGAAGCTTATGGAAATAGAGTTTGTATTCCACTGGACTTTGAAATGTTAGAAAGTCATATGCCATTTTATCAAGCGGGGCTTGGCGATAGGTTAGAATATGAATTAACGTTTAACGATTATAACAAAGTTATCAAAAGCAGTGATGCTGATGCATCTTATGTAATAAAAAATGTCTGCTTGGAATTTGATACGGTTAGTGATGTTGAATTAGCCAGACAAATAAGACAGCAAATCAATGGTAAGATAGTATTTATGTATGATCGTATCTTGCGACATAGAAAAGTAATAGCAAACAAATCTGAAACCCTTTGGAACATCAACATTAATACACCAGCACAGAGCATGAAAGGTATTTTAATGCTGTTTGAAAACCCAGAAAGAACAAGCGCAGAAACCTATTACAACCCAAAGATTGAAAAGGTTGAAATGACAATAGAGGGAGTACCAAATCAGTTGTATAGTCAGGGCATGAAGGCATATCAACATTGGGATGAAATCAACAAATATTTTGCCTTGACCTCAAAAAGAAACAAAGAGACAGAAATAGTAGCGAGGGAATTAAACTTTACCAATGTTTCTCTTGAGACCTATCTAACAAAATCATATGCTTTGTGGCTTTACCTTAGAACATGTGATGACAATTTATTATACGGCAGTGGAAGAAGAATAGAAAACGGCAGTGAAGGCATAACGATATTAATAAATAAAAAAGCAGATGCAGATCAACCTTTAAATATTTATCTATATATAATACAAGATGCGCAAATCAATTTCGAAGATGGAAGATTGAAAGATGTACGATACTAGTTTACAACAAAAATATCCTAAATATCCACACAGTGCCATTATCTGTGGTCAGACAGGCTGTGGTAAAACAGAGTTTGTTCTTGACATACTTGAACAAGAAAGAGTATGTTGGAGTTTTTGAACATATAATTATATTGTGTCCAACCATAGAGTGGAACGAGGCTCATAAAAATAGATCCTGGATAGGTGATGTAAGACATCCAAAAAATAAAAAAATAATAATTGTCAATCCCGTTAGCAAAGGTAAAGAAATGCTACAAGAACTGTTGCGTTTATTTTTCAAACAATATGCTGGCCAGCCCACATTATACATTATTGACGATTGCTCAGCCACAAAAGAATTAACAAAGAAAAAAGATATGTTATCAGAGTTGGCATTCTCTGGCCGCCACGCCAAACAATCAGTATTGGTTATTTCGCAGAGATATAATTCTGTATTGAAAGATTTAAGGGAGCAAGAAAAATGGTTGTGTATGTTTTACACCAAGGACAGAGATAGTTATGAAAATTGTTTGAGAGAGAATGATGTTATTCCGACGCTGGAAGAGAGAACCAGAATAAGAAAAGCTTTAGCAAAGACTAAATATTCCAAGTTAATTTTGAGGACTGACCAACCAGCTGGTTATTGGGTTGAATAATTTCTACCAGCAATTCTTTTTTTCTAACAGCATTGCTTTGTTGCTAATAGTAATACTAACAGCAAAGTAGCAATGTTAATAGCAATACTGACATGAAAATATAATGAAAATATCAGAAAATATAGTCATGCTTATAGCATTGCTCATAGTAAAGTAGCAATGTTAATAGCAATGCTTGCAGCAAATTAATAATGCTAATAAAAAATAGCAATATTAATAACAATGCTATTAACAATACTAACAATTACTAGTTGCATGAATATTGCGGCTGGTTGTTTTATGTTTTATGTGTATTTCAAGATAAAAAATAAAATTATTAATATAAAAATGAATGCGGAAGAACTATTACAAAATATATCGGAAGGTTTTACGGAACGTGATGAATCAAAGCAACAAGAAACAAAAAAAGAAAGATTATCAGCCATAGTAGCTGGCGGCGGTAGTCGTCAATATTTGGGAAAAGACATACAACTCACGAATATAGATGGCATGCCACCGGATGAAATTAACAAACTTTACTGCAGATATGAAGCAAGGCTTGGGGCAAGTATGACCAAGACTTTAGACAATTCTTTTATTAACTTGTATGCGATGGGAGTATCAAAATATTTCAATGTAACCAATCCACCAAAGCTGATAGAAGATTTGGAGGAAGACCCATTTATTAATCATGCTTTGACAAGTGCTTGTTGTGAGTTGTATTACAGGTATGGAATGTGCTTAGCACCATTTACAGCAATACTGACAACTGTTAGACATATTGATTTTAATAAAAATAAAAATATAGATAATATAAATGGAGAACCAAGAGAGTGAAGTTATACCTGTTGAGGTTGAACAACAAAAAGTAAAAAATCCAAAACGAATAGAGGCTGGAAAAAAGGAGCAGCGGCAAGAAAGGCAAAGCGTTTGCTTCAAGATGCTGCAAAACAAGATGCTGTAAAGCAAGATGCTACAAATCAAAATGCTGCAAAGCAAGATGAAATAACAAAAATAACAATAGGTGAAGAAGAACCAAAAAAAATCAAAATAAACGTATACAAAAATTATATTCCACTGTGTCTGGTTTCATTAGGTATTGCTGGGTTGGGTTTGTATACTTATAACAAAAAATCTGCTACGCAACCTGTGCAACCTGTTGCTGTTCGTGTTGCACCAAAAGACCCGTTTGATTGTTTTTAATAATTTATTTAAAAAAATAATATAAAAAATAATATAAAAAAAATGGCAGCAAGTATTGACGGAAAACAAATTGTAAATATGATGTATCACGCTGGAGTGGAAACACTTCTAACTGTTGGATATTCTGAGATTGGCAGAAAACTACTAAAAAGACCAGCCCCTAAAGTGGATTTTAATATGGTAGATGTTGGGATGCTGTCTGTGGATATAATGTTAGCAATGGCTACAAAGGATATGCTGATTAAGCAGGTATTATTCCTGCGGATATTATGAAATAATTTTAAAAAATATATATATAAAAAAATGGCAAGTGCAGTAGCAATGATGATAGGTGGAGCATTAACAAACGCATTGGCGTTTAGCGGTTCAAATTATTTCTTTTCAAAAATAGGAAGTCATTAAGATGAGGAAAGACAAAGGCATGACAAAGCAGTGGAACAATTAAACGCAGCACAAGCGGAGTGGAATAAAAAAAGAACAGAGAGATTAGATTTTATTAATAAGCAACTGCAAAAAGAGCATCATGCAGAGCAGACTTTTGATGATGTAGACCAAGCTATGAAACAGTATTATTACATAACTGGCAAACATTTGCTTTTGGAGCCGGGGCCCAAGTTAAGTGATTTTTATACACCATCTCCGGATCAACAGAATAGAGAAATTACGTTTATTGTTGTGGGCATGGCTGCAACTGGATTTGTTGCGTACAAATTGAGTTCATAAAAAAAATAGTTTAAAACTATAATTACTTTACATTTGGAATGACTAAGTATGTTTACTTTGAAATAACCTTTGGAAAGACTAAGTCATATGCATGATACCTATTTTTTTGTTGTTTTTACATGGTTTCAATCCAAGTGGTCGTATATAATATGGTGGTTTGGCACTCTTCTCTATTTTATCTTTGAGATGACCAGGCGCCCATACTTCACCGTTGTCTAATAATGTCAATACCATGGATGGACCATATTCAGTATCTACTATTTTCGTATCTGTAATAGTGTATATTTTATTTAGTTCCAAGTCTGTCCATTTCTTTGTGCTATTTTGATATTGCTCTTCGAGCAGTTCATCGAATCGTGCAGTTGTGATATCCATTTTTTTTATAGTTATATAAAGTTTAATCTTTAGTAGAAAAAAATGGAAAAGATTTATTACAGCCCAAAAGGATTTTGGAAAGGTTACTCAGCAGTTAAAAAATTGGCAAAAGAGGCTGGTGTTAGTGAAAAAAAGGCATTAGAATTTTAAAAAAAACAAGCTGTGTGGCAGATTAATTTACCCGCGCCAAAAAAAATAGTTAGACCCAGGTTTGATGTTTCTGCTAAGAATGTAGTGCATCAAGCTGATTTGTTATTTTTACCGCATGATACTTTTAGACGCAAAACATATAAATATGCGTTGACTGTTATTGCAAGTAGATACAAAGAAGCGGAGCCACTGACTTCCAAGGATAGTAAAGAAGTTGCCAAAGCATTTGAGAAAATATACAGTCGACATTTGAAATATCCAAAGTTATTACAAGTGGATCCAGGCAGAGAATTTATAGGTGCAGTATCACAGCTGATGGTAAAACACAAAGTAAATATCAGACGAGGCAGAACAGAAATACACAGAGACCAAGCTTTAGTGGAAAGATTTAACAGAACATTAGCTGAAAGATTGTTTGGTTATCAGTATGCTAAGGAAATAGATTCACAAAAACGCAATAGAGAGTGGGTAAAGAGATTACCAGAAGTTGTTAAAGCCATAAATGCGGAGACAAAAAAGCCTCCTCCTGTTGAAACAAAAATATTAAAAGATGATCCTATCTGTATGAATGCAAGTGTAAGATATTTATATCAACCCGGGGAACAAGAAGGTGGAAGACGCAGAGCAACTGATCCAATGTGGAGTGTAGATATTCACAAGATTAAAAGTTATATGGTGACGCAAGGTATAAGAGTTTATTATTTGAAATTACCAGCGCCACAGAGAGGATTTGTCAAAGAAGAATTACTTATTGTTCCTGCTGATACCCAAATTCATAAGTTTTTATAGAAACCATGTGCATCAGTTGTAATTCCATCTTCTCGTATATATCTTTTTGAGTAAAATGGTGATAATGTAGTTTTGTTTACTGTTACGCCAAATATCTGATGCTTTATTGATCGTATCATATTCATTTTATGGGTGTATTTTTTCTTGCCAAACAATGCATCCTTGTAGTTTTCAAAGTTTATGTGTTTTTCGACTACATATTTTTTTACACCCTTTGCTTTCTTAATAATCTGCTCATTCACTTTCAAAATAGAATCTTGTTCGGATCTTAATGCAATATTTTCATCTTCCGTTGCTTTCTTAACAATCTGCACATCCGCTCTCAACATCGAATATAGTTTGGATCTTATTCCAATATTCTTAGCTATATACTCATCTATAGAATCACCATCATCTTTTGTTTTATTTATTATTGTATCTACTACTTTTTCAATCGTCTGCTCATCCGCTCCCAAAATAGAACATAGGATTCAACTATAGCAACACATTCATCTTTTATTTTGTCTGTTACTTTCTCAATCATCTTCACATATGCTCCCAAAATAGAATATAGTTCGGGTCTTGATTCAATATACTCAACTATTGAAACACCAGGACATTCCTCTTTCATTTTATTTATTACTTTCTCAATCATCTGCTCATCCGCTCTCAAAACAGAATATAGTTTGGGTCTTGTTCCAACATATTCGGCTATAGCAACACCAGCACATTCATCTTTCATTTTACCTAATACTTTTTTATTTGTATCATCTTGCAGTGGATGGTATTTCGGATAATCACTTAAGTCATACTCATCTTTCATTTCAGCCATGTCTTTGTACACATCTTCTGTTTTGATATTTACCAGCAAGCTGTCAGTGTCGGTGTATAATAAAGTACAGTCATCTCAGTACCTTTTCTTTAGGATATTATAGTACCAGTCATACATCATGTACTTTGATAAATCCAATACTGACATCCCAACATAGATTGGTTTTTTTAATGTTAATTTTGTTTTGTTTACATGTATTGCTGACAATTCATCTGAAAATGTTATACGTCTGTTAAAGTTGGGTTTGGCTATTATTTTTCTTATCTTTTCATTTTCAGAGCCGTCAGTTCTGACTAGTTTTATATCAGTCCGCTTGCGTAAATTTTCCATTGTTTTACCAAACACAGAGTTGTTCATAAGTTTATAAAAATCTTTTTCAAATTGTGATTTAGCTTTTTTCCTAAGTTCTGTGTTTAGGTTTACGTATGATTCCATCCATGTTTTTTCATTAAATTCTAATACTCTGTGTACTTTTTTTAGTTTCATACCCAAAGATAAATACAGTTGCAGGATTTTGTAATGTAACACATATTTTTCTTTGTCCATAAGATTGGGAACTAGTTGTTCTGTATTTATCATGCTATTATTTTCCAGTAAACCTCTCTGGTATTCAGACAACCAATTTTTTATCACTGCTAATCTTTCCGGTGCAAGTGGATAATCATTGTGAGCTTCATGAAGTTCTTTAGGATATTCCAAATCAACTTCAAGTATTTGTCCTTTGCCAGGTTTTGGTTTAGAATATTTTCCTTTCTTGTTTTTGGCTTTCCAACCAAAGCCAGAATATGGAAGTGTCTGACTCATTGCCCACCCATAAAGATTATTTGCATCCAGATACATTAAGTAGCTGTTTTCCTTGACAGGGTCATAATCAGCTACATATGGATTGTTTGCTTTGGCATATCTTTTTGGTACCATACTTATGCCACCTCGTATTCCTTTTTCTACAAACAAGTGCTGGTCAATGTCTGTCAAAAGTTCTAAATCTATTTTAGAATGTTTAAGTAAAGCATCCCAAGATAATCCAGGTGCTGTGTAGTAATGCAAGGGATCGAGTTTATATGCATTCATGCATGTTTTTCTGAAAGTTTGAAATACATCTGCTAACAGAGTTACATCAGTTTTTAGATATAAATCATGATAGTCTCCAAGAGTTTAACATTTAAACTCTTTCCATATTTTTTGAGCGTATTCGTAATCTTCGAGACTTATACTTTCATCTGAGAGACTACTGTAAAACCTTTCTATAGGCGGTAATTGCGTTTCCTTGAATCTTTCCATACTGTCCATATATTCGTATGGATAAACACCTTTTCGTAAAAGTTAATCTGTTTGTTCCCCAAACTGATTTTTGGTAATTTTGAAATCAGATTTGTCTGTTGCTTTAACCAATTTTTCCAAAGACGAAGCCATAAACTGAAAGCTATCCAAGAATCTAAGTTGTCCGGCACTAAATGAAATATACTTTTCAGCGTTGTTTGGAATGCATGTAATATTACCTGTCATTTTATGTATTTTTTGCATGATGAGATGACTATCATATCCTTTAAGGTTGTGAAATATAACAGGTATAGGTGTTTTGTTTGGTTTTATTTTCAGTTTCAGGTTGCAGTTTTTATGTGCTGCACCTCTATATTCACCTGTAAACTGACAGTGGTCTCTTACTTTACAGTTTTTACCACATTTCCTACCTATTTCATTTTCGCATATCCAGCAGTGTGTTGCTTTTTCATCATCTTCCTCATTTTTTTGTGTCATGATTAATGGTTTTGGGTGAGCAAATATTTTATTAATGTTGCTATTCTCACATTCTAAGTGATTTAAAAACTTTTCAACAACATCTTCACCTTTGTAAATAACAGGTTCTTCAGCTTTGCCATCATATCTGACAACCTGGTATCCAAAACCACAAGCTTCGTGTATATGTGTGATTTTAGATTTTTTTCCAAATTCGATTGATTGCGGTTTGATTATACTCTCAAAATCAGCATATATTGCATAAGGCACAGGCATCTGATTTTGATGATTTTTAAATTTTACAGTATTTTTACCTTCTTGCGGCATTTCTATTCTGCAAGAATTTTTGTTGATACCATCACAGTCTTCTTTGTGTTTGTTAAGTAGTCCTTTTCCAGAATAGCCGTGAAGGCAACGATCGCAGAAGTAAGTTTGACCATGGTGTTTGTTTTGGTCCCAGAGTAGTCTATTCAGATTTTTAATCCAGCAATAGTGATATTTTGTTGTTAATTTTTTTGGTTCTTTGGAATAATCATCAGGGTTATAGTTGTCATCTATAATTCCTTCTTCATTATTTGGATCTTCTTCGTTCTCTGATTCAACCTCAGTGTCTTCAGATATTAAGATCAAATTAATTCGTTCAATATATTTTGGTTGTTCTGATATTTTATATGAAAAAACAGATACCTTTTTATTTTTTCCTGTAATGGCATATCCATAAACATTAATAGCAAGATTATTTTGTTTTTCTACTTTGGTTATTTGAGAAATTGGAGTGGGAAAATCAATACCAACCATATTCAACTTACCCATGTGTTTGTTATAACTAGATATCCTAGTTGGATTATTTTTATTAGGCCACAAAGCAGAAACCAATGCCACTTCCAAGCACTTATTATCTTCATTATTGACATTAATTATTGCTTTTTTATCAGATACTGCTTTAGACAAAGGAATATATGAAGAACCTTTTAATGGTTCATACTTTGCAATATTTAAGTAAAACGTAACACAGTAATCAATTTCTAATCCGGATGCTGTGTTTGTAAATCTTTCAAGACTCTCTTGTATATTTGCAGATGATTTATCGTAAATTCATTTATTTTTTCAGAGTTTAAGATTGCATTTTGCTCGCTGTGTAATACTGCTGTAGTGTATTTTTTGGTATCACCATCATCTTTGAATAAATTTACAGTGAGACCTAATTGAAACTTTAATCCATTCATCTTTGTCAGCTCTTTGCTTATTTGTTTTGTGATAATGGATTTTTTTATCACGAAATAGTTTTTGAGGGTCTTTGTATTTCTCGGCAGGTATTTCGTATGCTTTAAAATAGCCACACATTGGTTTGTCAATCAGTTTTAATTTTCTATCTTGAAAAACTTGTTTTATTTCATTTATAACATTTTCTTGTAGTTTGGCATATTTCTGCTTTTGTTCATTTATAACATTTTCTTGTAATTTATTATATTTTTGCTTTTCTCGTTTACGTTGTTTTTTAGCACGTCGTCTCTTAAGTAAATTTTCTAATGTTTGAGATTTAACCACTTTTGAAGTTTCCTTTGAAACTTCTTTAAGAGGTTTTAATGCATTTATACCGTTAGATAGTGTTTGCTTATCTATTACGCCTGTTTGATACAGGTGTATTAAATTTCTTATAGTCTCTTCGTTTTTTTCCATTTCCTTTATTTGTTATATATTTAAAAAAAAATTATTAAATATAAACATAATTATATCAAAATAGACAATGGAAATCAATGTTTTGTAAATTTCTTAAAATTGGATTACGTAATCCATGTAAACGTAAGCCAACAAAAGATTCTAATTATTGCAGTTTGCATAAATATAGATTAAAAACAAGTCATGCATTACCGTGTCTAATATGTAAAAAAGGCACTTCTGCAAAATATCAAGTGTGTGTTGGTTGCGGTGCAGCTTCATTTAGAAAAATGAACGATTATTGGAGGTTAAAGTCGTATAACGCTGAGTGTCTCAGCGTTATACGTATTAGGTTTAGACGTATTGAGGTTTAAATTATATTTTGATAACTTATAAAAAAAATTAAACTTGCAATCTTCACTACCCCTATTTTAAAAAAGTTTTAATAAATCAAGAAAATCACCATTTTATGGTGATTTATTATATATATGTATTTTGGGCGTTTCTGTTGTAATTTGAGGCGAAACGGAGTGAGACGAAAATTACAACAGAAACCCCAAAATACATATATATACAGGATAACTATCAATTTAATATTTCTGAATGATCCTGACAAGGTGCACAGTTCCTAAAATACTCAGTACTGCTGCATTTTCCCATGAGACATGTGCTAACCTTAATGTTAGCCACTGACTATCTAGAAACAACATTAATGAACTTGGAAACTCAAACATTAACCCCAGTGTTGAAGCAATGACCCTTTGGCCTGACCTAAATGTACCACATATTTTAGAATTCTCGTATTTTGACCTCCGAAATGAAATTAGTGCAATAAAAGTACATCGGAAAATGTCTAAATTTGATAGTTTAAAGGTTTATTATTGGTTTATTATGTAAGCTACTCCAGCAGGGCTACCGTAACCATATACTTCGAAAAACCTTCGCAAAATTGTGCAACCCTGATATACTTTTAAAAGATAAAAGTAATTTAAGAACTCTTCTGCGACAATGACTATCACAACATGACTTCTAGGATGATGTGATGTACAAACTTCGTAAGACCCTTGGTCATAATCACTTTCATACAACTGTAGTTATAGTGTGTAGTTTTAGACTTAATAATGGTCCAGAGCAAAATATAAACCTACTAATGGCACTTGGATGAATCTTAACACAATCAAAGAGGGCGATGAGAGAAAGTAGAAAACACGAGAATCATACCTATTTTCATTTTAATTAGACTTATTACTCTTTGTAATTGTATACTAATAATTGTTGTCAGGAACTTAACTTGAAAACTACGAACGGGACTGGAATGCGTCTCATTTTTACCTGACTATTGGTCGCACACATTATCTCATGGTGGTAAATATATTTATGTATTTGTGTATACGATACTTGGATTCATATCATAAAGAAGTAATAGCCCGGACCTAAAATTAAACCTATGACTTTTCAATATATGTGTGACCTTGGCCTTTGCATTACAAACATAGATGGGTACTAAGTTATGTCGGCCACATACTATTATCAACGGAATAAAAGAGTATGAGAGTGGACCTTTGGAAACGGCCGAACACGACATATACGAAATATTGCAGTCTCGGTTTGATTGAGACTGTTCATGATCGGTAGTGAAATATGCTAGCTACCGCTCACGCCCTCTAGCCCCGGGTTGAGCAGAACTCAATATTCATAATATCAATAGTACAAAATGTTAACCATCCCGAAGATGGCATGCATATGGCGGTGGACATGGAGTATACTCCTTCCCCATGTCGTACGGCGTATGGTACCAGTATCTAATAAAATTAAATGCCCCGAAGAGCGAAATAAACATAATAGAATTTAGTTGGGAGCAGCGGTTATAAAGCCTGCGTATCACAAGTAACAGCCAAAAGACTAAATTAAAAAGCAGATAACATATCCTATGAGTGGTTAAACAATACCCAGAGACTTTTATCGGCCGGAGTAGTGGAACCACCGAATCAAAAATTAAGTAAAAAAACAAAAGAAATTAAAAATGTAACACCGATAACTAAACATAAGTCTCGGGCTCAGCGATCTCCAAAGATCGAATGAATAACAGTCCTGATTGCAAGCACGGGGAGACGTTTTACTGCCGCCACACTGCACAAGCAACGCCACTGTGATATATAAAAGAGTATGAGAGTGGACCTTTGGAAACGGCCGAACACGACATATACGAAATATTGCAGTCTCAGTTTGATTGAGACTGTTCATGAACGGTAGTGAAATAAGTGTGATATTGTCTTACTTGAATTCTCTTAACTCTGTAACTTTTACTCTATCTCCTTAAAATAAGGTCGATATATATTTACAATAATGGGTAAGTTCTTAAAATAATGTCGATATAGTTTTAGAAGTTACAGTGATAGATACATTGTTACAGGGTTACAGAGTTAAGATAATTCCAGTAAAAAAATATCAACCTTATTCCGATATCGTAGTATGTGGCGGACATAACTTGGTATCCATCTATGTCTGTATTGCAAAGGCCAAGGTCACACACACATCAATTTAAAGGTCAAAGGTGTAATTGTAGGTCAGGGCTATAACTTTTTTATGATTTGAATCCAAGTACCGTGCAGACAAATATATTTAATACCATAAAATAGAGGAACTGAATGTGGATCTTCAAAAATACCATTATAAAAAAGCAATAATTACTGACATGTGTTTCCGGTTTCATTTTTTTCTTCACAAATGGTCAAGACGTTTGTATTTACAATCAATGAATATGGCATATATGTATATATGACATTAGCAAAATGTCAAAATGATTTATTAGTTTATTGCTAAAGTGCACTTTTTTAGATCTCGATTCTGCGAGAATCATCATGGGGCAAACTGTTATTTTTCTCGCCAGATTTTGAATGCTGCAAAATGGTGGTCGATTATTGATCGATAATAAAACAGCATTTTGGTTTTAAAATAGCTGGTTGCTTGTCGCGTTATGCAGGTGGTTGCTTATTGCATTAGAGGTTATTGGTTGCATCGGCAGTTGGGCGCTTATTTCAGGCGTACTGAATAATTAATCTAACACCTTTGGTCATGATTGAATAACAGAACTATTGCTTGTGTTCAATTATTTGCCAACTCAAGGGCAAATATTCTGGCATGTTTGGATGAATCTGGTCAGTTTAAAACCTTAGGCGGAAAAAGTCGTTACATATTTACAATACGTATAAGTCCTTAGAATAAGATTGATACAATAAGTATTTATATATTTTTGATATGAATATAAGTCCTTAGGATAACGTTGACATATATTTACAACAAGTATAAGTCCTTAGAATAACGTCTATATATATATGCTTTAAGTATAAGTCCTTAGAAAATGATAGATATGTATTTACTTTAAGTATAACTCATCAGAATAAGGTCGGTATATATTTACTATAAGTATAACTATTTAAAAAATAAGGTCTATATATATCTTTTGCAAAATTAACAAAACCACAATGATCATTTTATTTATGTGTTGTAATACAAAAACATATATAACACAATGAGAATAGAATTTATTTTCATTTTTCGTTTAAAACAAACTTTAATTAGCAAAATCAATGACAAGAGAGGTGCTTTGAATTTAGTATCCCCATTTCCCTGAGCAACGTCTTATGTGTTTTATGTGTCTCAACTTATTCGTTTTTATATTTTTTGTACTCGAGTTGAGGACTTTAATATTCGTAATCTTTGTATAACTAAAAGCTACTCCATCAGGGCTACCGTTACGATAGACTTCGTAAAACCTTTGCAACATTTTATTATCGTAACCCTGATCTTCTTTCCAAATATAAAAGTAATTTAGGAACTCTTCTGCGACAAGGACTATCACAACCTGACTTCTATACAAACTTCGTAAAATTCTTGGTCATGATCACGTTCATACTATCTTGTTAAATTTGTTAAACGGTTTATCAAAAGAGGTTATGACCCTATCATTTTGCAACGCACTGCATGCTTGGTGGTGGATCCATTTACTATGCTTTAGTCTTTAATTGTACGATGACCGGACAGGCTGTGGACCCTAAGATGACGTCTACATAAAACCCAAAAGGATGGTGACCTTTGATGTTTGTCTGCAATATTGTCTTGTCGTGCCCTCAATGGTTTATTCTCTTGCTGCCCTGGCTTCTGCCAGTTCACTGAGTACCTCCTTTGTGGCTTTCTAGGCTATTGCTTTTTTGTATTTATATATACATGAGCATCTTTGTGTTTTACTTATATTGCCTATTAATGCTGCCTTGTTGGTTAGAGAATAGTTCATGGCGGGGATTTCTTTATTTACACTGTCCCGTTTTATTGGGATGGCAGTACGGTAAGTGTGAGGTTTTGTGCATCCTAAAACCTGTTTTAAACCCCCAGCGGCCTTTTTTGCCACTGACCGTTCCAAGGCGGTAGCCCTATTGTCAACCTTTTTTGAGTTTGTGACGTCATATGCCTTTATTCCTTTATTCCTTATTAACATTACCATTCTTGTTTGTCGTTTTGCGTGTTTTGGGGTTTACTGTGTACTGTGAAAGCTGCATTTCCTGTTCGACTTTGGTGTAAATCATAATATAATTAGTTGATGTGACGTCACATACTATCTATTCTCGATATTTCGGTGGTTCCACTGCTCCGGCCGATAAAGGCACCCTAGAAATAACGGAATATTAGACCTCATTAATACAATACACACATAGTATTTATGCAAACATATTGTAAATACTACATACATAATGGTCTTTAATAAAAAGGTTTACAAAATGCCCCCTTTGGTTCTGGGGAGGGGTTCACCTCATTAGCTTACAGTCTGTACCTATAGTAACCAATAAAGTGCACACATATTAGGTACAATCGTCAATAAAATAAACACATATTAGGTATAATCACCAATAACGTACCCATATATTAAGTATACTCATGAATAATGTACCCACGTATTAGGTATAATTATGAATAAAGTACACACATATGAGATATAATCATGAATAAAGTACACACATATTAGGTATACTCATGAATACAGTACACACATATTAGGTATAATCACCAATAACTTACCCACATATTAGGTATAATCATGAATAATGTACCCACGTATTAGGTATAATCATTAATAAAGTATACACATATTAGGTATAATCATGAATAAAGTACTCATATATTAGATATAATCATGAATACAGTACACACATATTAGGTATAATCATGAATAAAATACACACATATTAGGTATCATCATGAATAATGTACCCACGTATTAGGTATAATCATGAATAATGTACACACATATTAGGTATCATCATGAATAATGTACACACATATTAGGTGTAATCATGAATAAAATACAGACATATTAGGTATAATCACCAATAATGTACCCAAGTATTAGGTGTAATCATGAATAATTTACACACATATTAGGTACAATCATGAATAAAGTACACACATATTAGGTACAATAACCAATACAGTACAAACATATTAGGTCAAATCACCAATAAAATACACACATATTAGGTATAATCATGAATAAAGTACACACATATTAGGTATAATCACCAATAACGTACCCACATATTAGGTAAAATCACCAATAAGATGCACGCATATTAGGTATAATCACCAATAAAGTGCACACATATTAGGTATAATCATGAATAAAGTACACACATATTAGGTATAATCACCAATAATGTACCCACATGTTAGGTATAATCACCAATAAAGTACACGCATATTAGGTAAAATCACCAATAACGTACCCACATATTAGGTAAAATCACCAATAACGTACCCGCATATTAGGTATAATCATGAATAAAGTACACACATATTAGGTAAAATCACCAATAATGTACCCTATTAGGTATAATCACCAATGAGGTACACACATATTAGATATAATCACCAATAATGTACCCACGTAGTAGGTATAATGACCACTAAAGTACCCACGTTTAAGGTATAATCACCAATAAAGAACACACATGTGATATGAGGTCAAATCACCAATGAAGAACATAAATATTAGGTATATTCGCCATATAAGTCCAGTTCGGTAACATGGTTTGCTTCCCTTTAATGGGAAATACAGAGTTGTCATATTGTCAACTTCCTGTGAGCAAATCACTTTTCTTATCTAAAAACCGAAGAGCTTGTAAAGACATATTTCCCAACGCTAACTGGTCATTGTAAAAGCATGAAAGCTTGCTTATTTACTGCTGACATGCTACATGACAGAGCAGTTCAGGTATATAAGTTGGGGCCAGATTAAAGTTATTTCTTAGTTTAGCATTGCTATATTGACTATTATCTAGGTTATAGTTAAACAAAATACTTGCACTTGACTGGTAATTATTTATTGGTTTGGAACAAAAATAAAACCAAAACACAATTAATGAAAAACCTGCTTTATATGTTTACTAGATATAAAAGCTTTATTGGGCGGGCCTCGTCATCTGATATTTAATTGAAAAACACAATTTGCTCATGCAATGTATGTCTAACAGTGATTTACAGTAAGGGTTCATACTATTGGGTATGCAAATTATTACTCTTGGACATGCAGAGTTGTAATATCCAACTTCCTGTGAGAAAATTATGCTAAAAGCTAAAGATATTTTAAAGGGACATAATCTGTTTAAGTAATAACCGAACTGATGAAGTACATTAATATACTGAACCAATGTTCTAACGCAAAATTGAACGTGTTTGCCTAAACATCTTCATTGATGAAAACTTACTTCAAAATGATATGGAAACAGATAAAAATGCTTATTAAGGTTTCCGATGCAATTGTAGGCTGAGGTTATGCTCAAAGTTGAATTAATATTAATCACTTTATAATTCGTATCTGAACAATATGTCATGGACAATTTACACTTAATATATATTAATCATTGGAAATCAACTCTTAACTTTACTCGTTACTTTCCTTTCCTATTGTGAGCCAAACACACTCAGTAAGAGTATTGACGAAAGTCTACATTAATATCATATTTTCATTCTAAACATCTTAAACTATGAACATTATATAGAATACAATGTGGGACATATCCATGTTACGTTGGACATTTGGTTCAGTATTAAAGATCCCTTATATTTGCTTAATCTTGAAATATCTTGATACGCTTTATTGCCATGCACACGCAATGACGAGTTGTATTTCATTGTATCAGTTGTCAATTTTAAATTCTTTAAACAGACACGTATTTTAAATGCTATTTACCTAAACAATACAATTTGAAATTAAAAACGTCTAAAATTTAATATATATTTTAGCTATATATTATGGATATTGAAATAGACTGACGACATGAAAATAATCAACGAAGTGTGAAAATGGATTAAATGTGTACAATTTCGGTATTTAAAGAGCTGTTAAAATCATTATTTTTAACAGTGGAAGACGTGGATTTTATTTAATGTTAGCTTTTCAAAACTAATTAATTAGCTTGAATATTAGGTTCCAAATATCTTGTTTTTAGGCTTGAAGTGACATGAAGGTATGTTTATTCGTCTTTTTTACCTTAATCTATCGTAATGCATAATACAAAGAAATGTGGTATGTGCGTGCGTGTGTGCGTAAATAGGCGATTGGTTACAATAAAGGATTGTGCATATGAAATATAAAACTATGCCATACGCCTTTGCACGGACACGTTTGGTGACAATATTCAAATAAAGATCGACGAAGAAGAAACTTTAAGGTAATACCTTGACTTACTGAACTAACTACTAACCATGGCAACTACGTTTTGTATTAGCGCAGTTGTTACAAAAGCCTCTGAATATGATAAGTATCATAACATAGGGTGTGATATTCCCCGCCCCCCCCCCCCCACCCGCCCCCCCCCCCCCCCCCCGCCACCACACCCCCATTTGATTATTGCCATAACCTAGGGTTGGGACTTTTTTATGTATCCGTCATGTTTGTGTACTCAGAAATAATGCAAGTTGTATGACTGTTACCTTAAAAGGAATGTGTATAGTGTATTGCCAATGACGGTGTAGTTGCCGATAATGCCACAAAAAGTAAGAGATATTTGGAAATCGTTGAACACGATAAATACAAAAAATATTGCAGTCTCGGTTTGATTGAGACTGTTCATGAACCGTTGTAAAAAGTGCTTGTCACTGTTCACGCCCTCTAGCCCTAAGTTGAGCAGAACTCAATATTTAAAAAGTCAATAGTACAGCAATTTAAGACATTCCGAAGACGGTTTGCATTTGACGGTGAACATAAATCCTTCAATGAGGTATTTTCACATCATTCCATGGCCAGCGGCGTATGGTCCCAGTTTTTAATAAAACGCTTTGCCCTAAACGAGAAAACAATGGGCAAAATAAACAAAATGGAATTTAATTGGGAGCAAAGGTTAGACCATAAATACCATACTGTGTTCTATGTATTACCTTAAACTGTTCTCATGAGTATTTACTCCAAATATTTTGTGAAAATGAATAGGTATGCAACACTGTTTCATTTGTGTAGGTGAGCTTATTGAATATGCAAATTTAAATAAACAGACTATGCGCTCAAGCAGGATGACTGCATTTCAATACATACAACTATAATGTTAACATGTGATTATATCAATCAAAAGGTTATATCATATAGAAGCTGGGTTCACAACGGTCTTGATAGTAGGCTGTAAATTAAACACCTAAAATAATTGACAATGCTACTGACTAAACTAAACCCGTCAATGTACTTTATCCAATGCTTCATCATCGATGTTAATATGAATACCAAATTGCTATGTATAATGACAGGGCTCACCTTGTAATTTTAGTGAGTAGATGTTTTTACTATGCGATTTGCAAGCATCGTTAAAATAGACATTTACTTAAGTTCCACGTTTCTATTTTTTTAATTAATTTATATCTTTATAGTGCAATACATCACCAAAAGTGCCGTAATTAATACGTACTGCAGTTCACCTTAAGCTAAATCTGAAGTAATTTTATGAAAAGTGACAAACCCTACAAATAATCCGCTATCTAGATTTCCCTAGACTTGTCTTTGTTTTATGTGTGTAATAGATATTTCAATCAGAAAAACATGACACATATGTATGCTGAAATTATTTTAGATAGGCTTAGAGGCTAACTGTACTAGTATGTCAACAACACCTTGATTTTTTGGTACACCAAACTCTGACCAATTTTTTGACAGTATTCATTACGCCGATACGCTGGTGATCGGATTAGTACCGTGTTCATGCTCCGCCAGTGTGGTTTAAATGGATGTAGTATTCTGGATGCCAGAGGGAGTGGGGGATTGGATGTGGGGATAGGAAACTATCACATATATCAGTAAACGTATTCACACATGTTACAATAGTATTTGTTATTGTTAAATCATGTAACAATAGTATCTGTTAAATCAAAGAAATAATGTGTATTGCAAATGCTGGTATACATTATTGTTAAAAGTATTGATTAAACGTAATCGAACATTGTCCACAGTCTGTCCGGCCAACGCACAATCAAAGAGAAAAGCATGTAAACTGTAAATAGGTCAACCACTAAACATGCAGTGCGTTACAAAAAAGAGAGGGCTATACCCTTTTTTGATAACCGATAACAAGTGCAATAAAGATGGTTTGGAAGTGATTATGACCAACGATCTTACGAAGATAGAATACAAATCGAACAGGAAAAGTAGATTCAAGGACGACAGTCAACCACAACCAAACACAGAAACAAAGAACAACTTTAAAGATGAATAAAAGGCCAAATAAGACATCACAAACACAAAAAGGTTGACAATAGGGTCAATCACGTCACCATAGAAGTCATATTGTGATAGTCCTTGTCGCAGAAGATTGATTAAACTACCTTTATATTTTAAAAGTAGATCAGAGTCTTTTGAAGTCTATGGTAAGGTTTAGATGGTCCAAGTTCATTGTAACCAGAGAAGAATTTATATATTTTTTCCCTTTTATTTACCTTGATGTTCCAACACATGTACAACTATATGTGTAAGCTAAAGGCTACCCAACGCCGTAATACTTTATATAATAAATACTGAAAAGGGGATCCCTTGGAAGCAACAAACACAAACAAGAGATAAAATTAGCAGACTCGGTTTTATTGGGTCTGTTCATGAGAGGTAACGTAAAGTGCAACACCTCTCAAGCCTCCTAGCACCGGCTTAAGCAATATTCTACTTTAAAGCCACAACGATCGGGACTGATTTTTCCAAAGGATCAGTAAGTTATAACACTACTGATTTTTAGTCGGGGCGACATTTTACGGCCGCCACACAGCACTAAACAAACGCTGGTGTGAATGTCAATAAAAACTGAAAAGGAAGCAACAAGCAGAAACAAAAAAAGTAAAGGACAATACCTCTTTAAATAATGAACAGAACAATTACAAAATCAAACGTAGAGCGTTTTTTATTATATAAATGTGTCAAGTGTGTAAATTTAGGTTACCGAAGTACTCTGAAGATATTGAGTGAAAATCCACTGTCACGTGCAACATATCAAAGCCCCAGTCTGTAGTTGCTTTTTCTTGTATAACTCATGTAAAATATTCAACCCTACAGAGTAATACATATATTAAATATGCTCTCTTTCTTGTATAACTCATGTCAAATATTCCACCCTACTGAGTAATACATATATTAAATTTGCTCTCTTTCTTAAGCAACGAACACAAATAAGAAAAGAAGGTAGCAGACTCGGTTTTACTGAGTCTGTTCATGAAGGGTAACATAAAGTACAACATCTCCCACGCCCACTAACACATGTTTAAGCGGTATTCTACTTTAAAGCCATAGTGATTGGGCATGAGGATTTCTTGGGATTAGCACGTAATAAAACTACTGATTCGTAGTGAGTGGAGCAAATTTACGACTGACACACTGCACTAAACCACAATAAAGGAGATCCGCCGGAAGCAACACGAATAAACAATAGACTTCGCTTTATTGGGTCTGGTTATGAGAGGTAGATTAAGATTGAAAACTTTCACACCACCAAGTCCAATATCGGCTAATAGTTGGCCATGAAGAGTGGATGGATTAAAACAGAGTAGACACAAGCAGTGAATACATCTTTTATATGGAAGGAAGCAAACAACGTAAAAAGCCATACTGAATGAGACCCTCCATGTTTTACTCGAAAAGTATTTGAATAGCTTTTTGCATAGCCTCTCCTAAAGCGAATATGGTAGTTTGAATAGAACATTATTTTGTTTTAATATAGTGTGTTTGTATTTTCAACACGTGTAAGACAATAGAAGCTTAATGTCCTGTAATAATAGTCCACCATAATGAAGATTTCTAAGTTGTACCATAACACAGGTATTATTTAATAATATGTTTGCTACAACGTTAACAATACATTTCGTCTTTGACACTTATGAGATTTCTATATCCCAGTTTCAATTCACATATAATGGCACTCTAAATATGTTTAATTTTAAAAGACGTACATAGGGATCTGTTATGTAAATAGTATGTATGCGTTTTTATAAGAGGGGTGACCTTTTTGAATTTCTTAATAGTATATACCGTTTTAAATAACAAATCCAGACAACATATAACACAGGTTAATTTATTTCGTTAAGTAATCGATAGACAGACAGACAGACAGACTTTTTTATTCAGACTTGTACAAAGTACATCGTCTACAATACATACATATTAGCATACATGATGTCAACGTATATATACAAGTAAATGGTGAAATATATACAAATGGTATAATTAATCATTATTATTATTATTATTATTATTATTATTATTATGTAGTATAGTAAATAAGAGTAGGAGGTTGAACTAAGTAACTACCTTTCAATAGTTAATAAAGCGTTTCTTAATACAATTTATTCTTCAACATATAACGGAAGTTTTATTATTTCTTGTCATGTGATTTCAATGGTAAAATATATACAAATGGTATAATTTATCATTTCATTATTATTATTATTATTATTATGTAGTATAATAAATAAGACTAGGAGGTTGAACTAAGTAACAACCTTTCAATAGTTAATAATGCGTTTCTTAATATAATTGATTCTTTAACATATAACGAAAGTTTAATTATTTCTATCTTGTCATGTGATTTCAGTAACTCCAAATATTTGAAAACAGAAGGACGTTTGTAATAACAACGTTTTAAGTATTTCTTTCTAATATCAATATAGCAAGGACAAATACATACAAAATGAAATTCATCTTTTATATCTAAACTATAACAAATTACGCAATATCTTTCTTCACGAAGTGTTCTATTGTTGGCATATCTACCAGTCTGTATTCTGAGTGGATGTACAGATAGTCTAAGTCTAGTAAAATATAGACCTAAACTTCTCGGCAAAATATCTAAATATGTTTCATATTCCAAATTATTTTTAATATCTTTGTACAATGTTAACATCGAACTGTTGTTTAAGGTACCACGCAGAGTATGTTCTCATCAAGATAGTTGATTGAATAATTGAGATGGGCGTTACCCATCGAAGTGTTTAAATTCATAAACGTGATGAGACCATACTCTATATTTGTTTTGTGGCATGCATATTTCACCTGTTTCCCATAATCTAATTTCCGATAACTGGTAGCTAATAAAGTTCATCATTTATTCTGACAGGAGTTATTTTCGAATAAACGAATAAACGATTTACACCTGTGAAAATACAAAGGGTATTTCAGTGACCATGCTACAAATAGGCGATGTTATTATAGTATAGACGGAGCAAGACATTATTTTCTTTGAGATGTAAACAATGTAAATGGGTTATTATATTTCTCAAATTGTTGAACACTTTGTCAATATTCATTACAAGATAGATTTCAAAAGAAAAAGAAAACACAAGTGTACATGTAAATAGATGTTGATTTATCTGTTGTGTATTTGTTTTATATGTATGAACTATCTTCTATTTCATCGTGTTATGTCAAAGTATGTATTTAACATTCTAAATTTAGCTTACTTACGCTAAAAATAAACACAGATGTACATGTAAATATAAGTTGATGCATAAGTTGATATTTGTTTTACATGTATGAACTATCTTCTACGTCAACTTGTTATGTCAAAGTGGATATTTAACATTCTAAACTTAGCTTATTTACGCTAATAATAAACTTGGACTTTCCGTCTGGGAAATAAAAATAGGAAATTATTCAGATATGAAAATGTATCCCTTGCAATTATGTTACGCTTTCATTTAAAGCCCGGGTATACTTATTTAAATTGCAAAACTGTATTATTATAACTTTATACATCATCGTTAACTTTCTAATGCTTTTGCCAAATTTTAAACTTTTGTAACTTTGTAACATATATGCATAATTACGCTAACTTAAACTCAAATGTATTACGCAATTAGGATTAAGAGTAGACCGATTATATATTCTTTGATATTAAGAAAATATTGTATTAGTATAAATACCGTGTTCTTGTATTTTATATAACAAACTAAGTTAAAGTAGTCAGCAATTGAATTGCAATAAATAATTTATAAAATTCCGTGGTGGATTAATAGATATGTATATCTGTACTAATATTCACATTATATGATATATGTTTATCATACTGATAACAAGCTGTTTCATTTGAATCATGTGGATATAATATGATATGTGTTGAGGAAATTGTGATGAATGGTCATTGATTTATGTAAGGAAGTGTTATATATACGCTTTCTCATTGTATCAGCTCAGTAAGATAAATTGCATATTTATATTTGGACATGTATTGTTTGCAATATCTACACTGTTGCCATGCTTTGAGAAATTGTATGTTGTATGCTCACGGACTAAGAAGCCTATTGGAAATTGGAAATACAGATATATATCGATCTGTCTGTCTGTCTGTCTGTCTGTCTGTCTGTCTGTCTGTCTGTCTATCTATGACATATGTTCATAAATCAATCAATCAATCAGTCAATCGATCAATCGATCGATCGATCGTTCGATCAATCAATCAATCAACCAAACGTAAAATGACAGAGATGACGAGGTTTTCCGTAGCATTACATTAACTTAATTAATCACGCAATCCTATAAATAAGACAGAATTAATCTTTGCAAACTATGCCAAACGAATAGTTTCAGTACATCATGTGTTAATTAATATACTATTACGTTGTGTGCCAAAATCAGTATCATGCTGGACTAAATGGTTTACCTACAATACAGGTATTATGTATGTAAAGAATGACTAAAAAGGTCGCATAACGTTTTACTGGAGATACGTTTCAAATTAAAAACGCCTGATTTAATGGCAATTTGACGGTTATATTATATAATACTCGACACACAGTCGTTATAGTATCATCTCAATAATGATTGAAATTGAAAATACATATAATGTGGTTTTACAAGTATTTATGGTTTAATGGCAATTTGACGGTTATATTCTATAATACTCGACACACAGTCAGTAGTGTCATCTCCGTAATGATTGAAAATATATATGATGTGCTTTTACAGGTATTGATGATTTAATGGCAATTTGACGATTATATTCTATAATACTGGACACACAGTCAGTAGTATCATCTCCGTAATGATCGAAAATAAATATGATGTGGTTTTACAAATATTGATTATTTAAAGTACCTCCAAAGAAAACAACAAAAAAAATATACCAATTTTCTGACAAAACTTTTGTATCATGCAAATCAAAATGGTTACTTTGAAAGGTTATACAGAAAATGAGAAATTGATTTCTTCTCTTAACACAGTTACATTTATGTATAATTGTATTGCCAACATACTGTATTGCATTGTGTTTTGTTCTCGTGGATTATTTGAATAAAAATAGCAATTTATCAAGTTTACGTTTGGAAAGTACAGAAACTATTACTAACTTACTGAGTAACTGACAAGTATGTTGTCGTCTATTTTGTAAAATATATAAAAAGACGTATTACGATGGTCATTTATTTTGCTTCGTTTACCATGATTTAATTATATTTCCGGGGAAGATGCTACCGCTTTTATAACTATGAAGACATAATTTCATTTCATGGGGAGGTACTACAGCTTATAGACATCAAAATATTAAAAAGGTAACGATTTGTAGTGTTCTCTTCATGTGCATTTTGCTTGTTGAAGATTATAAAGTAGGACTTTCAGAATATCATTTTATTTGAAGCTTGTTCTAGATGTTAAATTAAGACATTCAAACCTTCGTTTTATTTCAGACTCAAGAGTTTCATATTGTTCAAGATATAAACCTCTGACGAGGTGGCCTATTTCGTTTTGCAAAACTAAATGTATAATGCAAGTTGGCATATGTCGTTGTGAAAGAAAAATGAACACAAAATAATGTGTTTTACAACTACACGTAACAACTAGAAGATAAAATGGCACACTACATGCAGCTTAAAGACCGACAGTATCAAGGCACACTACATACAGCTTAAAAACCGACGGTATCATGGCACACTACATGCAGCTTAAGGACCGACAGTATCGCAACTGGGTTAAAGCTGGTCTTGGCCTAAAGTACCTTAAAGAAGGCATAGAAACGTTCATCGATGACGAGATAAAATCTCTTAAAGATACATTCTTAAGCGATATCCGAAACAATTCAACTTGTCGTTTTACCATCTGTGACCAGTGCTCAATTCGGAATATGTTACCATGCCCTACGTATGGCATATGCAACGTCGCAAGGAGGTCGGGAATTTGTAACTATCACGATAAGAATGATGAATCAAAGAAATTTGGAAGTTGTCCAAATAAAGTTTGTGATAAAATCCAGCAGAAAATTGAAATTCAACATCGCTTTCACTGCCCATCATGGAAAAACACAGATTCAAAGCTGTGGTGCACTAACCACTGGGAGATAGCGAAATGTTTTCTTCCAGCTGTTGGATATGTTAAAAAGACGTGTGCATCAGACACAGATTGTAGTGGTCTCCTGAATATTGTCGTCAACTGCTTGGTAATAGGAAACAAGTTGGATGACCCAATAAATCCTCCACGTGATATTGTTTCGAAGGTACGTACAACCTTTACAAATACGTATATTGTGCGCCGATGTTTTAATCCTTTTGTGTAAGTATGTTCATAATTTCGTTTATTTAAGTAAAGAAATCTTGATAACTCTTCAAGCAAATGCATTACATGTTTACCATGTTTAAGTTGTTCTGATGCCAATGAGCAAACACACATGTCATGCTGGGCTTGAAGACGGTCCATTATACTGAGATTATTTATATTACGGGAAATACTGAAGATAAGGGAATTTACAGTTACGGTTTAATATAGGCAATGTATACAAAATAGAAAGGATAAATGTTTGTAACAACCGTATAGCAAACTAGTGTTGCCCCACCCGTTCACAGTGTTGCCCTGGTGTGTGTCCGTCCGTTCGTCCGCAAGTGCGTCCGACTTTCATTTGGTTACAAATATATCTCAATTATTGCTAAAATATGTTTTACGAAACTTTACCTGTATGTTCTTTATATGCATCTAACGTTCATTATGTGCAAAATATCGGGTCGATGTGACCTACCTTGAATGAAATATAGATCACGTCCGGTCCCCGTTAAGAGTTGCGTATCTTGCTTCTTTCCTGCAAGATTTTCATCAATATTCACCAGAATGTTCCGTACGCATACATCTAACATCAGCTGCAAACTTCGAGACGCTGTGGCCTACTTTAAACGAAATATAGGTCATACCCCCACTGTTAATGACACTAATTAAATAATTAAATTGAATATTAAGTATGTAAGGAACGAATATCTCATGTGATTGACCTTGGTGTGTTTCAAATCAAATATCTAGACTAATTTGCAATAGGGCTCAAAATACGGGCAGTGGTCATCTAGTTTTGTATTATTAGACAAGAAAACAGGATAGCAAAATAACATTTAAAGTTTCAAAACATTAACTCAGAATTCATAACATTATTTTTCAATAAATTAAGAAATCAAGACGTTTGGTCAAATCGACTTATTTCCAAATCATCGAACTTAGCAATACAAAAAGCAATCATTTGTATATATGACGCACGCATGTAGAATAACGTAACAACAAGCAGAGCAAGCCTCTCCTCACATATGTACATGCTATACGTTATATATGACGCACGCATGTAGAATAACGTAACAACAAGCAGAGCAAGCCTCTCCTCACATATGTACATGCTATACGTTATATATGACGCACGCATGTAGAATAACGTAACAACAAGCAGAGCAAGCATCTCCTCACATATGTACATGCTATACGTTATATATGACGCACGCATGTAGAATAACGTAACAACAAGCAGAGCAAGCCTCTCCTCAAATATGTACATGCTATACGTTAAATGGCACGAACTTATGAATACGAATGAGTCACAGGTCAAGTATTTCCATCCAAAGAACATCCGAGTATATATATTTATATAGGTAAATCATACATATTTACTCGAACACCTCATTGTCACTGTTTGCCTGTTTCGTAAATCAATATTCTCAGGGGATATTTTAAGTATATGTGTTCACAATAACATATTCTCTTACCCCAACTCATATTAAAAACACAATAGAGCCATTATTACATCATGTACATTAGGGAACATTTGTTTTCAGAATATCAAGGCAAGAATTGATATACTACACTCTTCAAACCTACAGCTAACAGACACAGAAATGACCGATTACATTGATGGAATGATAAAGCTACTGCAGGATAAGAAAACCCTTGCTGCTGATGCAAATGCTCAAGCTGCGGAAGTTAAACTGACACAGGTAATACTATATGTATGCTATAGACTCAGGTAATACTATGTGTATGCTATAGACTCAGGTAATAAAATATGTGTGCTATATACACAGGTACTACATGCAGTATGTGTATGCTAGTGACACAGGTAATACTATATGTATGCTATAGACTCAGGTAATACTATGTGTATGCTATAGACTCAGGTAATAATATATGTGTGTTATAGACACAGGTACTACATGTTGTATGTGTATGCTAGTGACACAGGTAATACTATATGTATGCTTTAGACTCATGTAATACTATGTGTTTGCTATAGACTCAGGTAAAAATATCTGTATGCTATAGACACAGGTACTGCATGTAGTATGTGTATGCTAGTGACACAGGTAATACTATATGTATGCTATAGACTCAGGTAATAATATATGTATGTTATAGACACAGGTACTACATGTAGTACGTGTATGCTAGTGACACAGGTAATACTATATGTATGCTATAGACTCAGATAATACTATGTGTATACTATAGACACAGGTACTACATTCAGTATGTGTATGCTAGTGACACGGGTAATATTATATGTATGCTAAATACACAGGTACTATTATGTGTATGCTATAGACACAGGTAATATTGTATGTATGCTATAAACACAGGTAATACTATAAGTATTCTAGTGACACAGGTAATACTATATGAATACTATATACACAGGTACTGTTATGTGTGGGCTATAAACACAGGTAATACTATTTATACGCTTAAGACAGAGGTAATAATATATGTGTGATAGTGACACAGGTGCTACTTATATGTAAGATTGTGACACACGTAATAACATATGTATGCTAGTGACACGGGTAATACTATTTATACACTTTTGACATAGGTAATACGATATGTATGCAATATACACAGGTGATACTTATATGTATGATTGTGACACACGTAATAACATATGTATAATAGTGACACAGGTAATACTATATATATGCTAGTGACACAATACTATATGTATGCTAGTGACACAATACTATATGTATGCTATAGTCACAGTAGTGTATGCTATAGTCAAAGGCAATACTATGTGTATGATATAGTTACCGGCTATACTAAATGTATGCTATAAACACACTGTCAGGCAATACTACATATATGCTATAGACACAGACACTAGTATATATATGCTACTGACACATGTAATAATAAGTGTACTTTAGTGACACATGTAAAAGCTATATGTATGCTATATACACAGGTAATATTATGTGTATGCTCTTGATACAGGTAATACTATAGGTGTGCTAGTGGCATAGGCAATACTAGGCGTATGATGAAATATGTAATACTATATGTATGCTAGTGATACATGTACTATATTTATATGCTTTAGACAGAGTTAATACTATACATATGCTAGTGACGCAGGTAATACTATATAGGCTAGTTACACAGGTAATACTATATTCATGCTAGTGACGCAGGTAATACTATATAGGCTAGTTATAGAGGTAATACTATATTCATGGTAGTGACGCAGGTAATACTATATAGGATAGTTACACAGGCAAAACTACATTCATGCTAATGACGCAGGTAACACAATATATATAATAGTGACACAGGTATACTATGTGTATGCTCTTGATACAGATAATACTACATGTGTACTAGTGGCATAGGCAATACTAGGTGTATGATGAAATATGTAATACTACATGTATGTTAGTGACACATGTATTACTATGCATATGCTAGTGACACAGGTAATGTTATTGTATGCTTTAGAAAGAGGTTATACTGTATATGTCCTAGTGAGACCTATACTAGTATATATATGCTAGTGATACATGTATTAATATGTATATGCCTTCGGTAGAGGTAATACTATATATATATATATATATATATATATATATGCTAGTGACGCATGTAATACAATATATATGCTAGTGACGCAGGTAATACTATATATGCTAGTGACACAGGTATTACTACATTTATGCTTTAAACCTTTAAACCTTTAAACAATCTTCTTCCTTCTCTGAAACTGCATGAGCTAGAGGTCTAATATTTTGCATGCACCATAATCTTATGACCCTTAATCGTTTATTTCCCCACCCTATAACAATATATCCACTTTATGGGCATGAACAGACGCATAGAACCATCCAATCAGCATCATCCCCAGGGTCTATCCTTATCACTAGCGGATATACAAGTGAGTCATAACTTTGGTCTGTTGAGATCCATACACTATAACCATATACTCGTTTAAACATACTGGGCATACACATCCAACCAGCATTGGTCCATACCCTTCCCCACCCCCTTGGGCATAACTTTCAAACCGTTGGGATTCCCACCCACTACATGTAACTATATATATATCCACTTACTGGTGTATTTGTACAGCAAGTAGAGCGATACGGGCCCTCTTGGACCTATAGTTAATCCATCGTTTTTTGTAGCAACATTGATATAAAAAATATGACTGTCCTTAGTTAGGTCACAAAGCCGACTGATATCCTACTTTTCAATTCAACTATATATTCGTTTGATGATGGGCTTATTCTCAAAGTTATATAAACAAACTATACAATGTTTATTTTCAGCATACACTTTTTTACTGTTGGGATTTATAATCAGTATTTTATGGAGCGTTGTTTTCGAAGGTCTTTTGTGTACTTATACACTTAGACGCATTGAATCGCAAAAACAAAATAAAATAAACAAAGGATAACGTCTACATTGGTAACAGTATATATCGATAAAAATAACGTATTTGATCAACAGACTTGATTAGACCATCCGCCCGCCCTCACCCCACCCGACATTTTTACTTAGTTCTCTGTCTTTATTTATTCTTACAACTATAACCCCACAACCACAATCCCACCTCCCCGCACCCAGAACGCGACATTTAAACGTATTTCTGTTTTGTTTTGTTCATTAATTCTACCACAACCACCACCACGACCACTACCACCTCCACATTTTTATTTCTTTTCTTTCAATGTTCTCTTTTTTATTTGCTAATATTACTCACGAATATATCTCTGGTATTTGTTTATAGATTGCTTGTGTGAAGAGAAATTCCACGCTCTCTGATTGTATATAATGTGCATAATTTGTTGTTCTCTGAACAAGTGAATAGTCGAGCTGCGCTGTTGTCAAACAGCTCTTATTAGTTAAATAGTCTGATGGCATCAATTAACCCACCTTTCGAAACGTCGCTTAACTCTTGTCCATTTTAATTGGGTTACATTGTATCGAACACTCTAATATCTGATTTTACACATTTGCATAACTCTTAGTAATTATTGTATAAATTATGTTTATTCAATACTCAGTTAAAAGAGGATAAACTTGTCATATCCACAAAGGACGTGGACGAGATTCGCGAGGCAGCACTAGCAGCTATTGAAGAGAAGAAAAAAGAAGCAATAGAGGCCATAACAAATAAGCAAGCTGAAGTCATTGAAGACATTCGATGTCGACATGATGAGCAGAATATAAAACGGGAACAACTCAAATTGCGATCTGGTAAGCCAACACACCTATATTGGTACTTTGTACTTATGTATATAGGAACTACGGACGTGGTAAGTCATATTAGTACAATATGTATACACCTGGTACACCAATTAACCCATATCGGTACTCTGGACCTGGTTAGCAGTCGCCTATAGTGGTAATCCAGGTCAACTATATTGGTGCTTGGAACTTGTACACAAATTCACATATATTTGTACTATTTACCTGGTAAGCAAGCCGCTCATATTTGCAATATGGACCTGGTAATCCAAAGTCACGGGACTTATATTGGTACTATAAACCTGGTACAATGATTCACTTATATTGGTACTATGGACCTGGTACACCTATATTGATACTTTAGGTAAGCCGATGAACTTATATTGGTACTATAAACCTGGTACACCAATTCACCTGGTACTATGGACCTGTTAAGGAAAGTCACCTATAATGGTACTATGGACCTGGTAAGCAAAGTCACCTATGTTGGTAATATGGACCTGGTACACGAAGTCACCTATATTGCTACTATAGGATTGATAAGCCATTGAAATTATTTTGGTACTATGAACCTGATAAGCAAAGTCACCTATATTGGTAATATGGATTTGACTCCCGAAGCCACCTATATCGGTAATTCGAACATTGTAAGCTAAGCCACCTATATTGGTAATTTGAACACAATATATTGTAAGTCAAATCACCTTTATTGATACTATGGGCCCCATGTGCCAAGTAACCCATATTTGTTGTAAGGATTCGTCAGCCGACCCAACCTATATTGGTACCATGGCCCTGGTGGGCCAAGTCACCCATATTGGTACATGTACTATGATTTCGGCTCCAGAAGCCACCTATATTCGTAATGTGGACACTGTAAGCCAAGTCACCCATATTGGCACTAGGATTCGTCAGCCGAAGCCGCCTATTATGGACCTTGTAGGCTAAGTCACCTAATAGGCTTTATTGGTACTATGAATCTTGTAAGCCAAGTCATCCATATTGGTATTGTGGACATGGTACGCCAAGTCACCTAATAGGCTATATTGGTACTATGAACCTTGTAAGCAAAGTTACCCATATTGGTACTATGGACCTGGTGTGGTTTGCCAAGTCACCTTTATTGCTATTATGGACCTTGTACATGCAGCCATGTCAACAATATTGGTACTATGGACCTTGTAAAAAAAGCTACCTATATTGGTACTGTAGACCTGTTTAGTCATGTCAACTATATTGGTACTATAGACCTTGTGTGCCAAGTCACCCATATTGGTACTATGGATATGATAAGCTAAGGCAACAATATTTGTTCCTTATACCTGGTATGCCATGTCATATATTAGTCCTATGGACATTTTAAGCCAAGTCACCAATATTTGAACTATGGACATGGTAAGCCAAGTCACCTATAAATTGATATTATAGACATCATATTCGCCAATTCACCTTTATTGGTAATATGGAATTGATAAGCCTAGTCACTTGTATTTGTACTATGGACCTGGTCGACAAATTCAGCTATACTCTAAGTATGGACCTGGTACACACACTTACCTATATTGGTACTAGGGACTTTGTACACAAAGTCACCTTTATTGGTACTATAGACCTGGTACATTGGCACTATGGTCCTGGTAACCCAATTTACCTATACTGGTACTATGGACTTGGTATTCCAAGCCACCTATATTTGTACTTCCAATTTACCAATATTAGTACTATATACCCGGTACACCAATTAAACCATAGTTGGTACTCTCGACCTGGTAATCAATGTTACTTATGTTGGTAATACTGACCTGTTAAGCCAAGTCTCCGATATGTGTACTATGGAGATGGTAAGCCAAGTCACCCATTTGGCATTATGGACCTGGTTATCCAAAGCCGATGCACAATATTGGTTCTCTAAACCTGGTACAACAATTCACCTATATGTGTACTATCGACCTGGTAATGAAAGTCACCTATATTAGTTATATGTGCCTGGTAATCCAAGTTACCAACATTTGTACTATGGACCTGGTAAGTCACCTATGTTGGTACTATAAACATGGTAAGCCTAGTCACCAATATAGGAACTATTGACATGGTAAGGCAATTCATCTATATTGGAACTTGGAACTATGGACATGTTAAGTCAAATGTCCTATATTGGTACTATTTACCTGGTACGGCAATTCAACGAAATTGGTGTTATAGACATTGAGCCAAGTCACCTATATATATATTGGTTCTATGGATCCAGTTCACCAAGTCACAAACATTGGTACTATGGACTTTGTAAGCCTAATCACCCTTATTGATACTATGTACCTGGTAGGCCAATCATATGTATTGGTACTATGGACCTGTTACAACAAGTCATATATATAGGTACTGTGGGACTGGGAAAACAAGTAACCGACTTTGTTACTATGAACCTCCTATGACAATTCACCAATAGTGGTATTATAGACCTTGTAAATCATGTCACCAATAGTGGTACTATGGACCTTGTAAATCATGTCACCCATAGTGGTACTATGGATCTTGCAAATCATGTCACCTATAGTGGTAAAATGACCTTGCAAACCATGTCACCTATAGTGGTACTATGGACATTGTAAACCATGTCACCTATAGTGGTACTATGGACCTTGTTAACAATGTCACCTAAAGTGGTACTATGGATCTTGTAAACCATGTCACCTATAGCGGTACTATGGACCTTGTAAACCATGTCACCTATAGCGGTACTATGGACATTGTAAACCATGTCACCTATAGTGGTACTATGGACCTTGTAAACCATGTCACCTATAATGGTACTATGGACTTTGTAAATCATGTCAAATATCTATGTACTATGGACCGTGTAAACCAAGTCACCTATAGAGGTACTATGGACGTTGTAAACCATGTCACCTAAAGCGGTACTATGGATTTTGTAAACCATGTCAACTATAGTGGTACTATGGACCGTATAAACCATGTCACCTATTTCGGTACTATGGACCTTGAAAATCATGTCACCTATAGTGGTAATATGGACCGTATAAACTATGTCACCTATTTTGGTACTATGGGACTTGTAAATCAAGTCACCTATAGTGGTACTATGGACATTGTATACCATGTCACCTATAGTGATACTATGGACCGTATAAACCATGTCACCTATTTTGGTACTATGGACCTTGTAAATCATGTCACCCATAATGGTACTATGAACTTTGTAAACCATGTCACTTATAGTGGTACTATGGACCTTGTAAATCATGTCACCTATAGTGGTACTATGGACTTGGTAAACCATGTCGCCTATAGCGGTACTATGAACCTTCTAAACCATATCATCTATAATGGTACTATGGACCTTGTAAACTATGTCAACTATAGTGGTACTATGGACCTTGTAAACCGAGTCACTTATAGTGGTACTATGGACCGTGTAAACCATGTCACCTATTTTGGTACTATATTCCTTGTAAATCATGTCACCTATAGTAGTACTATGAACCGCGTAAACCATGTCACCTATAGTGATACTATGAACCTTGTAAACCATGTCACATATAGTGGTAATATGGACTTTGTAAGCCATGTCACCTATAGTGGTACTATGGACCTTGTAAACCATGTTACCTATAGTGGTACTATTTGACCGTGTAAACCATGTCACCTATTTTGGTACTATGGACCTTGAAAATCATGTCACCTATAGTGGTACTATGGACCTTGTAAACAATGTCACCTTTAGTGGTACTATGGATCGTGTAAACCATGTCACCTATAGTCGTAATATGGACCTTGTAAATCATGTCACCAATAGCGGTACTATGGACCTTGTAAACCATGCCACCTATAGTGTTACTATGGACCGTATAAACCATGTCACCTATTTTGGTACTATGGACCTTGTAAATCATGTCACCGATAGCGGTACTTTGGACCGTGTAAACCATGTCACCTATAGTGGTACTATGCACCTTGTAAACCATGTCAATTGTAGTGGTACTATGAACCTTGTAAACATGACACCTATAATGGTACTATGGACCGTAAAAAACATGTCACCTATTTTCGTACTATGGACCTTGTAAATCATGCCACCGATAGTGGTACTTTGGACCGTGTAAACCATGTCACCGATAGTGGTACTATGAACCTTGTAATCCATGTCACTTATAGTGGTACTATGAACCTTGTAAACATGTGACCATGTCACCTATAGTGGTACTATGGACCTTGTAAACCATGTCTATATAGTGGTACTACGAACATTGTAAACAAGGTCACCTATAGTGGTACCATGAACCGTGTAAACCATATCACCTATAGTGGTACTATGGACCTTGTACACAACGTCACTTATAGTGTACTATTGATCGTGTAAACAATGTCACCTATTTTGGTACTATGTACCTTGTAAATCATGTCGCCTATAGTGGTACTATGAACCGTGTAAACCATGTCACCTATAGTGGTACTATGAACATTGTAAACCATGTCATACATAGTGGTACTACGAACATTGTAAACAAGGTCACCTATAGTGGAACCATGAACCATGTAAACCATATCACCTATAATGGTACTATGGACCTTGTAAACCATGTCACATATAGCGGCATTATGGAACTTGTAAATCATATCACCTATAGACGTACTATGACCTTGTAAACCTCGTCACTTATAGTGGTACTGTTGATCGTGTAAACCATGTCACCTATTTTGGTACTATGTACGTTTTAAATCATGTCACACATAGTGGTAATATAGACCATGTAAGCCTTGTCACCTATAGTGGTACTATGGACCTTGTGAACCATGTTACATATAGCGGTACTATTGACCGTGTAAACCATGTCACCTATTTTGGTACTATGGACATTGAAAATCATGTCACCTATAGTGGTACTAATGAACTTATAAACAATGTCACCTATAATGGTACTATGGACCTTGTAAACCACGTCACTTATAGTGGTACTATGGATCGTGTAAACCATGTCACCTATAGTGGTACTATGAACATTGTAAACCATGTCACACATAGTGGTAATATGGACCTTGTAAGCCATGTCTCCTATAGTGGTACTATAAACCTTGTAAACCATGTTACATATAGTGGTACTATTGACAGTGAAAACCATGTCACCTATTTAGGTACTATGGACCTTGTAAATCATGTCACCTATAGTGGTACTATGGACCTTATAAACCATGTCACCTATTGTGGTACTATGGTCCCTGAACATTATGTCACCTATAGTGGTACTATGGACCTTGTAAACCATGGCACCTGTAGTGGTACTATGGACCTTGTAAACCAAGTCACCTATAGCGGTACTACGGATCGTGTAAACCATGTCACCTATAGTGGTAATATGGATCTTGTAAATCATGTCACCTATAGTGGTACTATATATGGACCTTGTTAACCATGTCACCTATAATTGTAATATGGACGTTTTTAATCATGTCACCTATAGTGGTACTATGGACCGTATCAACCATGTCACCTGTTTTGGTGCTAGGGACCTTGTAAATCATGTCACGTACAGTGGTACTATGGACCGTGTAAACCATGTCACCTATAGTGGTACTATGGACCTTGCAAACCATGTCATCTATTGTGGTATTATGGACCTTGTAAACAATGTCACATATAGTGATACTATGGACCGTGTAAACCATGTCACCTATAGTGGTACTATGGACCTTGTAACTCATGTCACCTATAGTGGTACTATGGACCGTGCACAAAATGTCACATATAGTGTTACTATGTATCTTGTAAACCATGTAACATATAGTAGTACTATGGACATAGTAAACCATGTCAACCATAGTGGTACTATGTACCGTGTAAACCATGTCACCTCTTGTGGTACTATGGACTTTGTAACTCATGTCACATAATTTATAGTGTTACTATGGACATTGTAAACCATGTCACCTATAGTAGTACTATGGACTGCGTAAACCATGTCACCTGTAGTATTACTATGGACCTTATAAACCATGTCACCTATAGTGGTACTATGGACCTTGTACACAACGTCACTTATAGTGTACTATTGATCGTGTAAACAATGTCACCTATTTTGGTACTATGTACCTTGTAAATCATGTCGCCTATAGTGGTACTATGAACCGTGTAAACCATGTCACCTATAGTGGTACTATGGACCTTGTAAACCATGTCACACATTGTGGTAATATGGACCTTGTAAGCCATGTCAACTGTAGTGGTACTATGGACCTTGTAAACCATGTTACATATAGTGGTACTATTGACCTACAACCATGCCACCTATTTTGGTACTATGGACCTTGCAAATCATGTCACCTATAGTGGTACTATGGACCTTGTAAACCATGTCACCTATAGTGGTACTATGGATCGTGTAAACCATGTCACCTATCATGGTACTATGGACCTTGTAAATCATGTCACCTATAGTGGTACTATGGACCGTATAAATCATGTCACCTATTTTGGTACTAGGGACCTTGTAAATCATTTCACCTATAGTGGTACTATGGACCGTGTAAACCATGTCACCTATAGTGGTACTATGGACCTTGTAAACCATGTCATCTATTGTGGTATTATGTACCTGGTAAACTATGTCACATATAGTTATACTATGGACCGGGTAAACCATGTCACCTATAGTGGTACTATGGACCTTGTAACTGATGTCACCTATAGTGTTACTATGGACCGTGCAAACCATGTCACATTTAGTGTTACTATGGACCTTATAAAACATGTAACACATAGTGATACTATGGACATTGTAAATCATATCACCTATAGTGGTACTATGGACTGTGTAAACCATGTCACCTATAGTGGTACTATGGACCGTGTAAACCATGTCACATATAGTGGTTCTATGGACCATGTAAACCATGTCACATATAATGTTACTATGGACCTTGTAAACCATGTAATATATAGTGCTACTATGGACATTGAAAAAGATCTTGTAAAACATATGAACTATAATGGTACTATGAACCTTTTATATCATGTCACATATAGTGGTACTATGGACCTTGTAAACCATGTCACCTAAAGTGGTACCAGGGATCTTGTTATTCGCGTCACCTATAGTGGTACTATGGACCGTGTAAACCATGTCACCTATAGTTGTACTATGGAAATTGTAAACCATGTCACTTAAAGTGGTACCAGGGATCTTGTTATTCGTGTCACCTATAGTGGTACTATGGACCGTGTAAACCATGTCACATATAGTGGTACTATGGACATTGTAAACCATGTCACCTATAGTGGTACTATTGATCTTGTAAACCATGTAACATATAGTGATACTATGGACATTGTAACCATGTCACCTATAGTGGTACTATGAACCTTGTAAACCATGTAACATATAGTGGTACTATGGACATTGTATACCATGTCACATATAGTAGTGCTATGGACCTTGTAAACAATGTCACCTGTAGTGGTACTATGGACCGTATAAACCAAGTCACCTATTTTGGTATTATGGCCCTTGTAAATCATGTCATCTATAGTGGTACTATGGACCGTGTTAACCGTGTTACTCATAATGGTGCTATGGACCTTGTTACATGGTTTACAAGGTTCATAGTACCACTATAGGTGACATGGTTTTATGTGACATGGATTACACGGTCCATAGTACCACTAGAGGTGACATGAGTTACAAGGTCAAAAGTACCACTATAGGTGACATGGTTTACACGGTCATTAGTACCAATATACGTGACATGAGTTACAAGGTCCAAATTACCACCATAGGTGACATGGTTGACATGGTCCATAGTACCACTATAGGTGGCATTGTTTAAAATATCTATAGTACCACTATAGGTGACATGGTTTACAAGGTCCATAGTACCACTATACGTGACATGAGTTACAAGGTTCAAATTACCACTATAGGTGACATGGTTTACAAGATCCATAGTACCACTATAGTTGACATGGTTTACAAGGTCCATAGTACCACTATATGTGACATGGTTTACAAGGTCCACAGTACCACTTTAGGTGACATGATGTTCAAGGTTCATAGTACCACTATAGGTAACCTTGCAAACCATATCACCTATAATGGTACTGTGGACCTTGTAAAACATGTCACATATAGTGGTAATATGGATCTTGTAAGCCATGTCACCTATAGTGGTACAATGGACCTTGTAAGGAATTTTACCCATAGTGGTACTATAGACCGTGTAAACCATGTGACCTATATTGGTACTATGGACCTTGATAGTCATGTCACCTATAGTGGTACTGTGGACCTTGAACATCATGTCACCTATAGCGGTACTATGGACCTTGTAAACCATGTCACCTATAGTGGTACTATGGACATTGTAAACCATGTCAACTACAGTGGTACTATGGACCTTTAACATCATGTCACCTATATTGGTACTATGGACCTTGAACATCATGTCACCTAAAGTGGTACTGTGGACCTTGTAAACCATGTCACCTATAGTGGTACTATGGATCTTGTAAACCATGTCACCTATAGTTTTACTATGGACCTTGGAACCATGTCACCTATAGTGGTAATTTGGACCTTGTGACTCATGTCACCTATAGTTGTACTATTGGCCTTGTAACTCATGTCACCTATAGTGGTACTATGGATCTTGTAAACCATGTGACCTATAATGGTACTATGAACCTTTTATATCATGTCACATATAGTGGTACTATGGACCTTGTAAACCATGTCACCTAAAGTGGTACCAGGGATCGTGTATTCATGTCACCTATAGTGGTACTATGGACCGTGTAAACCATGTCACCTCTAGTTGTACTATGGACATTGTAACTCATGTCACCTATAGCGGTATTATGGACCTTATAAACCATGTCACATATAGTGTTACTACGGACCGTTTAAACCATGTCACATATAGTGTTACTATGGACCTTGTAAACCATGTAACATATAGTGGTACTATGGACATTGTAAACCATGTCACCTATAGTGGTACTATTGATACTGTAAACCATGTGACTTATAGTGGTACTATGAACCTTTTATATAATGTCGCCTATAGTAGTACTATGTACCTGGTAAACCATGTGACCTATAGTGGTACTATGAACCTTTTATATCATGTCACATATAGTGGTACTATGGACCTTGTAGATAATGTCATCTATAGTAGTACTATGGATATTGTAAGCCATGTAAAATATAGTGGTACTATGGACCTTGTAAACCATGTAACATATAGTGGTACTATGGACATTGTAAACCATGTCACCTATAGTGGTACTATGAACCTTGTAAACCATGTAACATATAGTGGTACTATGGACATTGTATACCATTTCACCTATAGTAGTGCTATGGATCTTGTAAACCATGTGACCTATAGTGGTACTATAAACCGTTTATATCATGTAACATATAGTGGTGTTATGGACCTTGTAAACCATGTCACCTGTAGTGGTACTATGGACCATATAAACCAAGTCACCTATTTTGGTATTATGGACCTTGTAAATCATGTCATTTATAGTGGTAATATGGACCGTGTAAACCATGTTACTCATAGTGGTACTATGGACCTTGTTACATGGTTTACAAGGTTCATAGTACCACTATAGGTGACATGGTTTTATGTGACATGGTTTACACGGTCCATAGTACCACTATAGGTGACATGAGTTACAAGGTCAATAGTATCACTATAGAAGACATGGTTTACACGGTCATTAGTACCACTATAGTCGACATGGTTTACAAGGTCCATATAACCACTATACGTGACATGAGTTACAAGGTTCAAATTACCACTATAGGTGGCATGGTTTACAAGGTCCATAGTACCGCTATAGGTGGCATGGTTTACAAGATCCATAGTACTAATATAGGTGACATGGTTTACAAGGTCCATAGTACCACTATATGTGACATGATATAAAAGGTTCATAGTACCATTATAGGTCACATGGTTTACAAGATCCATAGTACCACTATAGGTGACATGAGTTACAAGGCCAATAGTACAACTATAGGTGACATGAGTCACAAGGTCCAAATTACCACTAGAGGTGACATGAATTACAAGGTCAAAAGTACCACTATAGGTGACATGGTTTACACGGTCATTAGTACCAATATACGTGACATGAGTTACAAGGTTCAAATTACCACTATAGGTGACATGGTTTAGTCTAGTCACACATAGTGGTACTACTGACAATGTATCTCTAGTCACATATAGTGTTACTACTGGCAATACTGTGGGAAATACTTTAGTAATATTGTGGGAAATATGTCAGTAATATAGTGGAAAACAAGTATATTATTGTGGGAAATAAATAGGTAATATTGTGGGAAATCAGGCAGTAATAGTGGCAAACAAGTCAGTAATCTAGTGGCAAACACGTCAGCAATATAGTGGGCAATAAATCAGTAACATGGTCAGAAATACGTCAGTAATATTGTGGAAATTAAGCAGTAATACAGTGGGAAATAAGTCGTCAGTATATAATGCGAAACAAGTCAGTAATACAGTGGGAAACAAGTCAGTAGTATAGTGGGAAATAAGACAGTAATATAGTGGGAAATAAGTCAGGAATATAGTCGGAAATAAGTTCGTAATACAGTTGGAAACAATTCAGTACTGTCTTGT